>CAUJGJ010000083.1:709100-721600 GCA_963170055.1 Halisarca cf. caerulea
AAATAACAAATGAACGGTTATAGTACACCCTCTTGCAAAGTGTACAGTATTTAAAGGCTCACTTTCCATCTACAGAGCCCATATGCGCACAAACACACACACACACACACACATACACACACACACGTACACATGCACACATACATGCACACATGCACACACACACACACACACACACACACACACACACACACACACACACACACACACACACACACACATACACACACACACACACACACACACACACGTACACACACACACATACACACACACACACACACACACACACACACACACACACACACACACACCTTATCATGGAAAATACATAATACCATAGAGATACTAGATAATGCATACACACATTACAGTATGTGGAGGTAGTCTTACACAAACATACAGGCATGCATTCTCACACAACCTTACAGGTACTCTAAGAAAACCTTATAGGCACACGTTCACTCTCTGAATTAAAAACCGTACAGGTACACTCTTAAACAGTCTCACTGGGTTAGTGGTGTAGGAAAATCCTGTGCCTGGAGGCTGATCCACATACATGAGGTTAGCAAAGGAATTCCATCCATTCATGTTGTACACTGGCGCTGTCGTGTTGGGAGGGAGGAGGAAGGGGCCATTCTCCGAGAACAGACCTAGCATACTGGAGCAGCCAGGACCTCCAGTCAACCACACCACCAGAGGATCACTACTGGGCTCATGTCGGCTCTCAAACAACCAAAAGAAGTAGAAATCCCCGTGTGTTTTGTTCACCTATTGGAAAAAGGTGATGATTTGAAGGTATACAATGATTGCTTCTAATTAGCTGCTTCTCCGCATAGTACAAATTTAAATTGAAATCATCCCTACCTGAATATGTAAATTTTAGCTGCAGTATATAATCATAGACACTGTATACAACGTATAGTATCTATGATATAATCCAACAGCAGAGAACCATGAAAAGGTTTGAAGTGTAAGATTTTCAGAGCTGTCGATATTGCAACCCACTTTCAAGGGGGATCTTAAACTGTTTCGCAGACTGACTGACTAAATTAAGTGATAATATGCTTAATTGGGTCGGACCAGCAGCGGACTATGCAAGTATTCAATTTCCTTTGTCCGGATCCACAATCAGACCCCAACAGGTACATGTACCAGTTGTCTGCTGACAAAAACTAATAAGTACCACAATACATTGTGATTCGCACGAGAGCTAACTGCAATGCAAAATCAGCTACACTAGTCATGTGCACTCATTCCCTCACTTCTATGTAGCCATGAACTTGAGTGACATTGTCAGGCCACGGGTAGGTTGATTTCACCACAAGAAAGCACAGAGAAGCGACCAACACTGCAAACAAGACCTGCGAATTCATTTTTCGCCTCCGACTGATGCTAGCTAGTCGTAGGTCACGCGCTTGCCTACATACAAAAAATTATTAATTGGGTGGCTCTTCAAAAAAAAAAAAAAAAAAAAATGGCGCCACGTAACGTTAGTGTTCACGTAAATCGTTCGTCCGACCATAAGTATAGAGTATCTATGGTCCGACACAGACCAATTAGGGTATGCGCGCATAAGTCCATTTGTCTGCAGCGGAGGCCTGTGGACTGGATATCCGTGCTGTCAGGGTAGCATCTCCACTTCGCAGCAGGTTCGTCACCGTGCCGTCGCCGATCACCGCGGGACTTACTCAGTAACTTGGCGTATTAAGAATACAGTGGAACCTCTTATGACAAACTCCCCAAATAGTGGAACCCTCTCTATAGCAGATTACTTTTGCGAGTCCAAATACATTGCTGTGTATGTAAAGTAATCTAAATTATAGTGGAAACCTCTGTATAACACACTACGTTATCTGTTCCCAAAGTGTCCGTTATAGAGAGGTTCCACTTTATTGCGATAGGACTAGCAACTCCTACACAAAGTACACAGAACTAGACTGGTTCAATAAATAGTTCTCTTGCTTCTAGCTGTTGCATATTGTTAAATAAACCAATTAGATCTTGAGGACTCAGTATGCAGTGGAAACCCTCTATTCTGGACGTCTTGGAACCTGAAAGGACTGCCCTTATTATCAAGGTGTCCTCATTTATAAGGGGTTGAATATGTTCTATGCAGTGGTAGCGGAATGTGTAAACTTTGTAGAGAGGCGGTGTATGATGCACATAGCTAGCAAATGTATATGTGCATATTAATTATTCTTCAATACTGCTTGAGAGGCAGCATCAAACTTTTTTTACTAAATTTTTGAATATTGAATGGTGTCAATGTAGACATGTGTGAGAATGCATAGAATCACACTATAGTATTAAAATATTCATGAAATCAGATATTTTGCAATTTATGGGGGCATTTTTCAGTATAATATAACAAGCATTACAGCATAACTAAAGAATTTAGGGGAGGGGGCACCGTTCCCCTTTCAAATATATGGAAGATTTAGGGAGAGGCAACTAGCTAGCATGCCTCCCCCCGGGCCCTATTCCACTGCCTATGCTATGGTAATGTATATATAATCAGTTGGTTCTGCTAGCTGTATCCACATTAGAGGGCCAAGGTGTCCACATATTGCAATTCAAGCAGGGTTCTGGATTAGAGGGCTCCGGATCCATTGTATGCTTGTAACTTGCTCATATTAGTATGTACAGTGCAGGGAACTCCTCTGTATTCCAGACATGCGCCTTGCATGGGACCAGGAATGAATGTTCTGATTATTGAGGTATCCTAGGGGTTAAAGATGTACCATGGCAAAGAATGAGAATCATTTGGTTCCAGTGGTGTGTCCACAGTCACGCGAACTGTGAAAGGGTGCCTACAATTTAGGGGTCTGGACTATAGAGGGACTCCACTGTATAGCTGGTTTAGTATTCCTTTAGAGGGGCAGTGTACGATGCATGTGGCAATTGAATGTACTGTAATGATATAATCCTTCGATACTGCTTGCATGAGAGGCAGCATCATTTTTTGGTTATATATAAATTCACAGCATGCATGCATGCATCTCCTATCCTGCACTGCATGCATGTTGTACATAAAATAGCACATTATTGTTATTGTACATTCAATTTGTCAAACATGTATAATATTACTAGTAATAATTATGTGAAATGAACTATTACAATAGCCTGAATAGCTACACATGTATTATGTGCACAGCGCAATACAATTCACTTTGATGTTCATTATCATTGAATTTCACTCGCACACATGTGCATCATTACACAAACACAGTGTATGTAAGCAATGTATATACTGTACCTAATGGCGGCTATAGTTCTAGGTCACGTGGTCGTGACGAATGCATTCAATGAGGTGAATCACTTTGTAAATGGTTTGTCATTGAGGAATGTATCCAACATCTGCAACGCCTACACATGTAGAATGAACAGGAGATGTGGTGTAGACACTAGTATCAATGCAGGTTACTCATCATAAACACACACATGTATATTATATTGCACATACATGCACACAACACACACACACACACACACACACACACACACACGCACACACACACACCACACACACACACACACACACGCACGCACACACACACACACACACACACACACACACACACGATCACATACATACCATACATACATATGTGCAGTGAAACCGTACTTGAAGACCACCTGTCTATAAAGACCACTCTGGATAGGTCCAGGAACAACAAATGAGTACTGTTGCACCTCTAAGTAAGGACTACAAGTTTGTTGGTCCCTTGAGTGATCTCTATATACACAGGTTTCACTGTTCCAGTACTACAAACTGTCCATTAGTTACAGTACATAAGGTGGCTTTTGCAAGATCAGGTAAATGTCTCACAAAAGCTGAATTCACAACATACTCAGATAAATACAATATTGAGTTACCCCACTGTCCAAATAGATCAGCTTAAAAGTGAACAATCATAAAATCCCTCCTTTGCAAACACTTTAACCTTGCATGAGTTTTGACTTGCAGGCTTCACACACAAAACTCACATTCTTTGGTTGGTCCATTGGTACCATGTGACCAGCGTTGAAGACCTCCAGGAAGGTGAGACCATCAGCACTCCTGGACCTACCAGCCTGCATTGAGGGATAGCAGCTAACCACACAGTGACCTACTGCATGTTGCGTCACACAATAAGAACTATAGCACAGTGTTCTCTCCCAATACCCATCCACACCACACATACGTATCACAGGAATCCACCCCTCTGTGGTGGTGTATGGGCACACATACGGTACATGCATGTCTGCGTGTGAGTGTGTGTGTGGGGGGGGGGGGGGTACATGTATGCATCAGCTACCACATTCACAGAAGTGAAGAACTATCCAGATATCCGATCAAGTAGATTACATGGCAAACAATAGACATATTTTTTACAAAATCTTACCGGGGTTCCAGCAATATCCCAGTTCTGGACTGTAGCTTTATCAAATGCTTCCTATGTAGAGACAAGATAATGTTTACACCATATATAGCTACAGACATACGTACCAGTGACAGAACAAAGGTTTACCTTTCCAGCCCAAGTCATGTTGTAGGTCCACTCTTGTCCTCCGATATAATTGCAGATGTAGTCTTCATTTCCACTATAGACCAGCACTGTGTGTGCATGTGTGTGTGTGTGTGTGTGTGTGTGTGTGTGTGTGTGTGTGTGTGTGTGTGTGTGTGTGTGTGTGTGTACGTACGTATGTGTGTGTGTGTGTGTGTGAGTGTATGTGTGTGTGTGTGTTTGTGCATGTTTGAGCATGCATATGTATGTGTCCATGTGTTCATGCATACATGTGGTTGCACATGTCCATTTACATAAAGAGTGCATACAAAAGAAACAAGACAACATGAGGTAATAAATGACCAACCCAAAAGGTACACTGTGTTCCCATGTGTTCTTATAACCACATATCGTGCACACATACCTCTTCTGTGTCTTGCCAGTACAACTGCAACATCTTGCTGGAAGCTATCGATCCAGTCTCCAAGAAGCTGTACAAGATAATGCAATCGGGTTATACACACCACAATCAATCAAACACATGAAATTATTCACCTCACAGTGTTAGACTTAACCAACTTAAGCAAAGTAAATTACAAACTGTATATTCACAATACAATTGATGCAGACCATTGAAACCATAGCACATAGCACACATACATATTTGTACTTCAGGAAATAAACAAGAAGGCTGCTCGATATTACGTATTTGTAATGATAATTATTATTTCTAATTTCTAATTATGACCTGTGATTACGTACATGAGAACATAGCTAATACAACAGCGAAATGTACAATTAACCAGTTTTTAATTGGGGGTGTGAAAATTTCAAAAAAACCATTCAATATTCTAAAATTCACACAAAGTGGGGTTAGTGAATGGCAATTTTATTTAGTAGAGCAAGTTCTATTTCAATAGAATAATGATAATGTATGAAATTGTGTGTGCGTGTGTGCGTGTGTGTGTGTGTGCTGCATGTGTGTGTGTGCGGGTGTGTGTGTATGTGTGTGCGTGTACATTTGGTGTGCATTAAATGGAGCACCATCATACACAATGGTACTGTACATTTATACTCAGATTTTCTATAACATTGGACCACATATTGACATATAACTCCACCATAGTAGAAACCTCTGGCCATGACCACCCTGGCAACCTTCGCAAGGTGTACCAATGCTGGTTGCCCACAGAGTGTTGAAGAGTACTGTGATCTATAGTACACCACTTGTCTGTCAAGCCCAACAAATACCCCTACCATCCAGTCTTATCAGTGCTTACCAGTGCGTGAACTAGCATATTGCACTCTTCCCATCTTATGTTCTTTGGTATGCCCAGCTCTGCACGGATGTCATCTCGAGCTAAGAACTTATCCACCTACAAAGAGCGAACAGACCATAACAAAAGTGCTGTAATCTTTAACACACACACACACACACACACACACACACACACACACACACACACACACACACACACACACACATGCACACACACACGCACACACACACACACACACCACACACACACACACACACACACACGCACACGCACACATGCACACACACACGCACACACACACACACACACACGCACGCCCGCACACACACACACACACACACACACACACACACACACATGCATGCACACACACACGCACGCACACACACACACACACACACACACGCACACTTATTAGCTATAATACTATAGGTATTATAGCTAATAAGCTATAATACCTATAGTAGCTGTAATTGTTTTCCCTCAATGATGAGGGAAAAACAATTACAGGCAAAAATTTTCTGCCACGATAATCATGTGCAGCAAATACTGGACCAAGCTACTGTAACTATGTACAGTGGGACTTGCTGAGTAGGTACCTGGTTTTCTACATACGTACTTCTGGATGGTAAGTACTCCTCATTCTGTCACTGTGTATATCTCATAAATCAACCAACCCTCATAGTAAGTACCTGATAACAAGTGCTGATTTTGTGTCCCCTTCGAGGTATGTACTAAGCAAATTTCACTGTATATGCACATGTTACATTGTAATAAAAGCGGGACTCTAAGGTATCTGCAATCGAAACCACGGTTGCCACATCTACAAGGAACGTTTCCTGATTTACAGAACTCTTGGATAAATCGTAATACACTTTGGGAACAAGTGCTAGAACCACACTAGCTAAGGAATACACACTTCACAAACAAGACCATACCTGTGAGAAGTCGTAGCAGAGTGGAGGGTAGGTGCACTCCTTCCTAATGTCATAGACGTTGATACTAGAAAAATAGAAGCACAGCATGCAGTGAGGTATATTGCACCAGCAAAGTACCACCATATGTCAGGAAATTTTCACAGTGCAAAAATTTGTGGCTAGTGTCATTTTTTTTTGGGGGGGGGTATAAATTTTCATGGATAAAAATCATGACTTCTGGCTACAGATTGTGCAACAAAAGGTCTTCTTTGTTTTGGAAGCATTTACTGTCCTAGGGATGAAATAGTACCTTGTTCATTTCTCGAATAGATGTAGTACATAGGCGGATCCAGACTAAAAAATTGGATGGTGCCTGACAGTATATTAGTAAATGCCATTCTGCTGGGATGCTGTGGGTACTGCATGCATGGCATTCTATTATCTATGGTACTGGTATACATTGTCACTTGTAAGGCTTCAATTAATGTGGTCATTGTTGCGTAAGCATCCTTTGTCATAAAAATGGCCGACCATTCGCGAAGCGCTTTTTTGGTGTATAATACAAGAACGCAGAAGGCTAGTAATAGCTTTAAGCGATTTCTTGATGTTAAGGATGTTCAGGAATATAACATTAATTTGAATCAATATGGTAAATAGTTATCTGTATCTACTTTTACCTTACTAAATCTAACTACTTTTGTAAAGCTCAGTTTTAAAGAGATCTACTTTTTCTCCTTGGGTTTGTGTCTTGGGGTGGTGCCTAGGCACCCCAGGCACCACCCTGGATCCGCTTCTGTAGTATGCCGATCTGTTGAGAGTGAACCAGCAAAGATCTAGCAGGTGGGCTGTAGTTCTCTCAGTGGTTCTTTGTATTTGTTTTATTGCGGAAGCTTGAAGACTATTTACAAAGATACATTTGTAGCGACATTCCTTAGGGGTATCTAAGAAAAATCAAACTAAGAATATAACTTATCTAAGCCAAGCACATTGTATGATGGATCCTTGCATGCAAACAAATCCTATGAGCAAAAGTGGTACATGATCCTGTCAGAATTCGTTTCTTTCATTGAAGTTCACAGATGAACAATTTGCTGATCGCTTTCAATGGTGAAAACCACATAATTTATTAGCCATGAAGCGCGCGCATACACACACATGCACACACACACACACACACACACACACACACACACACACACACACACACACACTGTACACACCTTCTGCCCAGAGTCCTTTCAGCACTTTCCAGAACAAAAGCTTCAATAATCTGCAGAGAAATAAACAAAATATATTTATGACATTGTGAGTATGTGTGTGTGGGCCTAGTATAATGTGTATGCACATACACCCATAATATTACAAGACCATTTCCTAAAAATCTTGATTCAGCTATTTAAGGATCGATACATACCACAAATTTCTACAAAAAGCTGTTGGTATTAGCTTGCATGTACATATAGTGTGCGTGTGTGTGTGTGTGTGTGTATGTGTGTGTGTGTGTGTGTGTGTGCGTGTGCGTGTGTGTGTGTGTGTGTGTGTGTGTGTGTGGGTGTGTCTGTGTGTGTGTGCACGTCCGTGTGTGTGTGAATAAGTAGATGTTGGTGTGTACAAGAACAATGTGTATATGTACATACATTACATGCATGTGTCTACAACAATGCAAGCAGCTAGTGTGTGTTCATTTGCAATTTTGTGCAGAAGTCCACTTGTACACACTCACCTGGCACTCCTCCAGAGCAGGTAGGAAGGCGTGAGCATCAATAAGTGGGCGGCAGGCATCATAGAGACCTTTGGCCACGTCCAGCTCTCCCTGACTTATTAGTTTGTGCTCATACGCAAACTACAGCACACCAAAGAATGAGCAGTGACAATGAGGAAGTACAAGTAGATGTGAGAGTGAGAAGTCAATGTACAGAGGAAAGGCTGTCAAATTTCACAAGTGCACTGCATCAGTATCAGTATTGGAAATCTCCTTTAGTCTGGGGAACCAACAGCCCGGGGCTACTGCTACAGTGGGCCCCACTTAATCGCATAACAGTTAAAGGAATATTCTGGTTAATGGAATATAATCTCCAAGTACAGAATCATTTGTATATAATATGCACTATAGTAAAAGAACTGCTTAAAGGAATACCACTTAAAGGAATATTCTGGATATAGGAATAAAAATTTCACATCACTTACATTCAAAGAGTATATAAACCATACTGCTTATAAGAATAGCATTGTAAATGCAGGTTTATCCGAGTCAGTTATAGCTACCCTACAACAAAAAATCAATAACATTGCTTATTACTTCTTAAAATTCCCATTTTAAACAGGTTATCCAATTCACTGCAAATGTTTATGTTGCTCACACATACATACATACATACATACATTAAATATACATAAAGACCGGCCCCACTATTGGCACAGCAGGAAAGTATGTTCTGGATAAAGGAATATTCTGGATAATGGAATAATTCTGCCTGGTCCAGAGGGTATGCGATTAACAGGGGCCCACTGTATATAAGGCACCAGCAACTGTATACACATCACAAAATCACTAGTAGAAATCGCATTTGACCTTTGCTAGGACAAACAGCTGACCCAATATTATATTGGTAGGACATTTTGAAGATGGATCAGTTGTTTCTAACTATCATAGATTATATATGTACGTACATGTGTACATACATACATAATACAAATGAATCTTTAGCACTAAACCTTGAAATTGGTAAACAAATTGACACTCGACTGTGATACCCAACAACAGAGACTCAGCTTTCAGTTTTAGCAGTCAGCCAAATGGCTGACCCAACTCAATTTTGGTCAGCCATATTCATGTTTTGTTTGGAAAATGGCAGATGCAGCCAGCTATTTCTAGCTCTACATAAATGTAGCGACACCTCATTAATAATTCTCTATATACAATTATACTGCTACTATTGCTGTGTCAATATGTACATACGTACATTCTGTATATACAGTGCATGCGCACTGAAATGTGGGCTACAACGGTCAATACAAAGGGACATAGAATCAAAAGGCAGGCAAACGTCACGTGCAGCATACAGATTCATTCAAGCACACAATATATACTGCACGCATGTACATATGTACCTTAGCATATGCATTGTACTGGACTTTTGGATCAACCCAACCATTCCCAATACCTGTGATAGACAAGAAAGCAAAACAAAATCATAATCACAGAAAACTATGTAACAAGCTGATTCATGTTTATACACGTACATATGCACGTACATACATGTGGCCAATGTTCCACTCTTGGAATGTGATTTAACCAGTAATGCACACATACACACACACACGCACACACACATGCGCGCACACACACACACACACACACACACACACACACACACACACACATACACACACACACACATACACACACATACACACACACACACACACACACACACACACACACACACACACACACATACACACACACACACACATACACACACATACACACACATACACACACACACACACACACACACACACACACACACACACACACACACACACACACTAATATGCAGTTCTATACATACACAAAATTTAATACATACATACGTACATACCAATGCCCTTCAGGTTCTTGGCATAGAGAGAGTTACTGTTGACAATTTCAGCTCCAATTGCAGGGACGTAATGTCCAGCTGAGTGCATGAAGAGCACACATGGACTGAGATGAAGAGCTAGCTACCAGTGGTCAAACATGTCAAATGAATGCTCACCGTAACTCTCTCCTATGACGAAAAGCTCCAAGTCAGCATACTTTGGATATTTGGCGTAGAATTCCCGTAAAAATGTCCAAAAATCTCTTGCAATCTGCTTTTCATCAAAGGTGTACCCAAGCTAAGCATAAAACAGCAAAGGATACATTCATGCACTGAGGGGTACCAGGCACATGGCACATGAGGCCTATGCATGAGATCTGTAGACTGTGTTGTACGCACACACGCACACACGTGCAGCTTTACACAAACTGACATGACTCCGCACATTCTCATACAATTCTGCACACTCTCACACAACTGCACACACTCACACTTGCACAGCCTGGTACTCTCTGACACAACCTTACACACTCTCAGAAATTCTTACACGCCCACACACAGTCTCACAGGATTAGTGGTGTAGGAGAATCCTGTGCCTGGAGGCTGATCCACAAACATGAGGTTTGCAAAGGAGTTCCATCCATACTGGTTGAACTCTGGCACTGTCTTGCCAGAAGGAATGAGGAAGGGTCCATTCTCTGAGAACAGAGCTAGCATACTGGAGCAGCCAGGACCTCCAGTCAACCACACCACCAGTGGATCACTACTGGGTTCATGACGGCTCTCAAACAACCAAAAGAAGTAGAAGTCCCCATGAGTTTTATTTACCTATTAGAATATGGTGATTCGAGAATAATAAAATTACTTGATCTTACACAGCTAGTCTTGCTCAGCATACCCTTCCTTCAGGCAGAAGGGTTTGGTGAACGGGACTACCACACAACACGGTGCCACCAGTGAAACTTGCTTTATACCCGGTTTAGCACACATGTATACAGAGTCTCACATAGCCAAACCCAAACTTCAATAATTTTTGATTTCCACAAGAAGAGGTTTGGGTCCATCAAACATGTTACATGAAGCTACTGCATGGGGGAGGGGGCAGTCCCACATAGCACAGACCGATATTTCACCTCCTTTATTCGGTAACTGTGAGGTCACCAGAAAAGGAGCTAAATTAGGGGGTGGGGCTATGCAAGACTAGGGGAGTGCTGGGGTAGTCAAGTAAAGCGAATACAGTACAGATTCAAGGAGACAAGTGTAGTGTCTAGCTATGCTAGATTATGTATACCGTACATAGTTCTCTTTGCTCTGTCTAAATTGAGGGTATACAAAACACAAACCAGTAGTACTGTACTTACGTAAATACATATAGACGTCTACGATAGTAAGTACAGACTTGTCTCCCTTCACTAAGGAAGTTGTACGGTACAATGTTGTGCGGATTAGTAAAATGCATTAGGTAACAGTAAGATTATGTGTATGGTGTGCATTATAGCCTGCCCACTGCAGCTATGCATGCATGAAATCACATGTCTGATGTCTTGCTGTGCTTCGCCTGACTAAAACAAATTTGCTTCCTACGGCCCTGAAATTGGGTGATTTTAGAGAGCATTTCAAACCATACACAGCTCTGACACACGGACATGGTACTGCAAGCAAGACTGACCATTCACTAATGACACCCATCGACTGGACTGGGCAGCTATACTATACAAAGACAAGTACCGTCTCAAATTACCATACTCAGTTTCCATCACAGTGTGAAGCAAATCGGGTACGGTAATTTGCCTAGTAAATTCACTAAGTGATGTTTTAGTAGGGCAGTAGAATGTTTCAAGAAAGATTGTCTGTAAACAGAAACCCCAATGAATCGGCCATAACTGATAAGTTACAACCGAGGTTACAACAGTCAATATGCACATGAAGTTATCATTTAGTTTGGCAGCTAAAATTCTGGATTAGCTACACTAGTGCACTCACTTCTATGTAACCATGAACTTGGGTGACATTATCGGGCCACGGGTAGGCGGATTCCACTACAAGAAAGCACAGAGTAGCGACAAGCACTGCAAACAAGACCTTCATTTTTCGCTTGCTTGGGTCATGTGATACCGATGGTCAATTTAATATCGGTCGACAGTCACGTGCCCACAAGGAAACAAAAATGGCCGTTAGTTTTCGAAGTCGTCGCGCCTCGCGGTTACCGATTCTTTGTCTTTTTGTCTT
>CAUJGJ010000083.1:729100-804100 GCA_963170055.1 Halisarca cf. caerulea
GCTAACGGTTAGCCAACAGCTACTGTAAGCCATTGAGCTGGTAGACTGTACGTTATTATACTTTGTGTGTGTGTGTGTGTGTGTGTGTGTGTGTGTGTGTGTGTGTGTGTGTGTGTGTGTGTGTGTGTGTGTGTGTGTGTGTGTGTGTGTGTGTGTGTGTGTGTGCAAGTGTGTGTGTGTGTGTGTGTGTGTGTGTGTGTGTGTGTGTGTGTGTGTGTGTGTGTGTGTGTGTGTGTGTGTGTGTGTGTGTGTGTGCAAGTGTGTGTGTGTGCAAGTGTGTGTGTGTGTGTACATGTGTGTGAACAACACAAGCAAACTCACTCTTTCTCTCCTTTGTCCTTCATGATGTAGAGTGTGTGCTGACAAGTTTTGAACTTTTGCGCTGAAGTAATGGGAGCCTTTAGTCCTTGTGCCTGGGCATGAGGATATAAAACGCTAAACAGAACTACTAGCATTGAGATGCCTGACAACAAGCAAAAGCTACGTACGTATGTAGTTTGCATTATGTACATATGTAGTATATACGTACGTACGTATGTATGTAAGCTTGTATGATACATACACAGTACGTACGTATGTACGTACATATGTAAATACATACGTATGTATGTACGTATGTACCTTTTTTAGAACATACGTACATACGTATGTACATACGTACACATGTATGTTGATATTCATAAATACGTACTTATGTAAAGTCATACGTACGTATCTAAAATCAAAATTCACTATTCAAGAAATTTAGATGAAAAAGAGATGCAGTGGAATCTCCGATAGTGGGCGCGCCGAAAAAATGACAATCTCTCTACAAAGAACACAGCTGGGAGTCCCAAGATATTTTCTCTCTATAGTTCCAATACATTCGAATCTCCCAAAGAGGACAATCTCCTTACAAAGGACAAAAAGATTGTTCCAAAGTGTCCTTCATTCAGAGATTCCACTCTATACGTATCTCAGGTTCATGTCACCCAAATCTGGATGTTTCCACCTGGAGGTATTATTAAAGAAATTCTAAGAATTGCAATATACGTATGTATGTACATACGTACGTAGTGGTATTTGGCTATTAGGTCCCACGAGGGTAAGCGACAGTGTACGTACGCACACTGTCGTTTCAATACTGCAATACATGAGGTAGGGAGAGAGCAAGGGGCATTTACTACCCAGGAGTATGTACTATCATATGTACATACGTACATACATACTACGCAAGTTCAATCAAGTATGTATCAGGTAGTCTTATTTTATCTGGGGAGCTGTTAGCCAAGGCCCATTCTACCCAGCGCCCAGAAGGCAAAACATCATACGTAAATGAAAACAAAATAAACAAAAAGACTAAATTGGATATGATTCAGAAATGGAATAAAGTTGATATTGATTTTCATACAGATCTTGACAGTTTTAAGACAGCACATTCACAAATGATAAATAAAAGTATCACAAACAAATCCTAAACAACATTCTTACTTTAGCAGATGCGTCACCCAGCGTGTCGATCACTTGTGACAGGTTCTTGACTCTAATGTCATGACTATAGGTAAGATAGATGAGATCAATCCGTATACAGCAGTGTTGAATAGCATTCAAACGTCATCAATGTCATACAGGCCGGGTATCCACATGTGTCAGAACAAGGGCAATGGAGACTGCAGTGACTCTGATGTGTACATACGTACGTACATGCATGTACGTACGTATGTACATAACTGACTAGGAAAATATAGGAGGTACGATGGAATTAAGTGCTCTGTTTACAGTGGAAACTCTGATAGTGGACACCCAAATTAAGGATAACTGCTCTACAAAGGAGACAGCTTGAGGTCCTGAAGTACATACGTAGTTTCTCCCTATACGTACATACATACGTAGGTAGGTCCTATAAAGTCTTGAACTCCCAAAGAGGATAAACTCCTTGTAGAGGACAAAAGAGGCTGTTCTAATTTGCCCTTTGTTCAGAGTTTCCATTATGTTTTTGTTGTATGTGTCCCTGGTCAAAGATGAGCTCATTTAGATTGTACAAGTGAACAAATGGGATAAAACTGGATGGATTTATTCCAGATGTCATCTGTGTCACCATAGTAACGTCATCCATGTCACCATACTATGTGTGCAAGAACTAGTCTCACATATCCAGATCTCCAACTTAATTGGCTCTTTCAACTTAGTTGGCTCTGGCTACACGAGATTATGTCTGTGTGTATGCACACCATGACTAATGCAAAAACAATGGTCTGTGGCTGCCTTAAGAGAATGTGCATTAAGAGACTGATTGCAGTACATTGACATGACACTCGTAGACCATACAAATGTTATATTATTATTATGGTGCTTTTAAAGAAAGCAGTACATTGATTCTGTATGTATGTGTGTGTGGGGGGGGGGGGCACAATCACTTCAACTTTGCCTTGTCTTCATGCTGTATTGTATTATGAAGGTTATATAGCTTTAATTTGCTTTTATTATTTATTGCAATCAGTACCCCTGACATCAGATATTTTGCAATATTCCAAAACTCCTGTCACC
The DNA here is from genome assembly GCA_963170055.1 of Halisarca cf. caerulea. Taxonomy (NCBI): domain Eukaryota; kingdom Metazoa; phylum Porifera; class Demospongiae; order Chondrillida; family Halisarcidae; genus Halisarca; species Halisarca cf. caerulea. The sequence continues at coordinate 731,627 of CAUJGJ010000083.1, forward strand.
TTTCTGTAACTTACCTTAAGCATTCTCTTATACCTTTGCAGAAACTAAATTTACCATCTTTAAGAACAGAAATTCGATCAGGAACGATCTCAAGCAAGCTGAAAGGGAAATCCATACTACTATAATGTTATACTACAGCTCTTTCTATACTATACTTTGGTACAGCCTATTCGGCCATTTTATTGTGCAGTTACTTAGCAACAGCAAACCAATCATTTGGGGGGTTTCCCTTCGAAGCTCGTACGCTCTGCTCGATTTCGCTTTCAGTGATTCCTTCTGTTGCGAAATGTCTGGGACAGACCTCATTTCACCTCGTGGGACCAGTGAAGGAAATTCAGCGGCTGAAGTAAACACACCTGGACCTTTAACTATCTCACAGCTGGAAATGCCTTCCTATCACAAACGAAGAAGTACCTTGGACCCCTTACCCTCTCCACAAGAGAAAACAAAACCGAAGAAAAGACGAACAAAAAAGAAGAAGCATAGTGATGATGTAGTGAAGGGTGAAGGGGGAATTACCGAAGATCTGTTACGAAATGCTAATGCTAGTCAGCACGAACACCAGAAGGAAGAAGACGTTACGGTTGAAGATCCTTCTCTGTTGACCATGCGTTCCAGACTGGATCCGATCATTCGTCCACAGTCTGACAATTTGGCTTTAAATTCAATCGAAGGAGACCCTCCTTTCTCTACTACAGGCGAACCAGATATGAAGAAAAAACGACGCAAGAAGAAGAAAAGGGAAGTACAAGATAGAAAGGAGGTCTCGCCAGAGGATGTCTCAAAGGAAGAACGCGGGAAGCGAGAGAACCCTCAAGCAGATGGAGAATCATCTCCAGAAAACCCATTGGATCCTGAAAGTTCCAAGCTTGGTGTAGTCCGCCATCCTCCAGTGGAGGGTGTTCAGTCACCTCCTTTGCAGCTCGTCCCCAGCCCTGCGCCAACTGCACCTCCACTACCGAGTCCTTCTACACCTGAAACAAGACCCTCATCTCAAATAAGACACTCACCTGACATAAGGACCACACCCGAAGCAAGACCCTCATTACCAAGGGATGTCAATGTAGAAGTAAGGTCTCCGGTTACCCTGACCCCAGACCTCACTAGCACTCAGGATTTGAGTATATCATATTCATCCAGTGTGTACCCAGGACAGGGAGAGAGGAGTGGTGGTTCTGTGGATAGAGTGAACGGGACACCACTGACACCACCCACTATTGTTGGTATGTGCTTACACTGGGAGTCAAGTACGTACATACGTAGGTACCTACGTATACTGCACCTGCACATGTGCAACGTGCGGGTATTGAAAATGTGCGAATGTACGTACTTACATGTGTACATGGCAGTCTACATATGTACGTACATACGTATGTATATGTACATATGTGAGAGTATTTAGGGATTTTTATAAAGGTGTTCTGGGGGGGGGGGCAAAGACACAATAATTATAGGGATTTAAAGGGAGGTGAAATATGCAGTAACTGTTGATGTACATTCGTACCACTAGTTAGGGGATCTGAGGAAATCTGTTCTTAGCTTTACAGGTGGTATGACGTATCTGAGGCATTTTTGAACACTTTAGTAGGTCCATCCTGTCCTCCATGTACTGTATGTATGCTACAGCATAGGCCTTCACAGGGAGGGGGGGCCCTAGTTTGGTGTATGATTAGATGTGGGTTCACCAATATGGCTAGATGTGGGTTGACCAATATGGCTAGATCCATTAGTAACATCAATCAAATGGAACAGGCAATAGACAAGACATGTGGTCAATTGTTCAGTACATGTGTGTTTAATGCAGCAATTGCAAAACACAAAAATGCCTAAGGTGCTGTTCCCCACATGTGTGCACGCCACATTGGAGTTTTGTATGTATGTATATGTTTGTGTGACTGACCCCTGTGTGTACATGAATACATTCTCGTACATTTTTAATAATTTTTATGCGTATTCACTATCCTAAGTCTCAAATTATCATGCCTGTACAAAATACGTACCATGCATGTGGAACTTCCACAGTTTTCACATATGATTAGACATACGAGAGTGTTCTATTGGCAAATTCCCTCAGGTCTCTGCAGATAGAATGAACTTATCCAATCATGAAGAAATCGTCAATTCAGGCATTACCATATAGGCACTAATTTTCATGAAGCATATACAGTATATACGTACATATATTGTGAATCAAGAACTTGACTGTAATTCACCATTTTATTTTCATGAATGCACCAGTCCCTACTATATATTAGATGAATAGACTGGATCTAACCAAATATTCACAATTGAATTTTCGCGAATGCAGGCTCATTCACGAAATTTATGAAAATAAAGTCCTGTGAAAATTGGCAATTAATACAGTATGCCTTGCCTCTGAAAACTGTTTTCTTTATCCTACACTGAAGGACCTGAGGCTCTGGTGGCTCCAGAAGATGTGGTCTACAATAGCCAGCCAACATTGGGTCCAATGGCAGCCATGTTTGTGTCTCGCAGTGAGACCGAGGACACTGCTGTTGCCAAGGCAACTGGTGTGACCTTTGTGGAGAGAAGGGGTAATTCACACAGCACAAATTGTACATACATACATGTTACCCAATCATAAGCAGAAATCGAGAGATACTTAATTTTAGTGCTGTGCTGTTACCAGATATTGTTTGTGCTATATATACAGTAAAATCTCACTACAACAAGCCTCCGCAGGGGCATGTGTGCACCTGTCTTCTTGCCTACCTCCTGTTTTGATGCTGAAGACAGTAATTGTATTATGGTAATATATAGGGATGAGTATGGATGCATGTACACACGTATTATATACGTACGTACATACGTTTGTATCACTTCGAAATAAGTTATCTAGTATCGTTGTGTTGTGTAGATGGCAAAGGCTTTAGAAGGGAAAGAAGTGAAGGAGCCCACAACAGCAGCATTGGTCATAACCATGATATAGAAGCACTCCATGCCTGGGACCGCTTTTATAGTAGTGCCTATGTAGCTAAAGTGAGTGGGCATCCATCTATTGTCATTTTGCTATGTTACGTATGTACTGCATAGGCGTAGGAACCGGGGGGGCAGGGGGGGCACTTGCCCCCCCTGACTCTCAGGTGGGGGGGCATTGCCCCCCCAAAGAGCTCTACATCTTCATTTTTAAAATAATCAAAAAAGTTGCCAAGTAACCTAAAAATCACATTTAAAAGTTTAAATATACTACATTCTAACAGAAAGTAAGTATTATTGTAAAACTCTCTCATGAAGAGGAAGTTTTAAGCCAAAAATTGGCATTATAACGCTACCTATCGCAAGCCGCCATTTGCAGTTATTGCGCAATCACGTGTAGCGCGGTTTTGCCGTTGTCGGCCTGTAAGAAGCGACTGGTAGATATGTTTGTCTGCTGGTCTTTGCCTGGTTCTTCAAAACAAGTATACTGCAAGGATTTGTATACGGATAGAGTGATTCACAGGCTAGATCTTGTACTGCTGAAGAGGTTCATCCATTCTATTCTTCAATTAGTTTAGCAGGAGTTAGACTAAGTGTAATCTTCAGGCGGAGTAGAGTATAGAACTGTCCTCTATGCCTGTGCATGCATGTTCTTAGTCTAAGTGTCTTGCCCAGTATTTTCCTTCATACGAGTGCTTGTTTTAGAGTTTCAGTCCAATAGCTTATGCATGTGCATATTTTATTGTTTATGCTGATATTGTTAGGTCACTCTTTGTCTCTGGGAGCCTACGTAGTAGCCCACTGCATGGGTTAGTGGCATCTCCAGTCTAAATGATTAAAATACTGAACTGAACTGAACGTTCCTCCAAAGTTGGAAGAAACAATCTTATATGTATCCTCAAACTGAATAATGAAACTACTGTAGAAACCCTATCATTACGTTGGCATCATGCACTGATTACGCTAGTTACACAAAAAGGATTCATGTTACATGGTGTTCATTGCTCGCCCCCCCACTTCAAAACATCTTCCTACGCCTATGTACTGTATATGATTGTCTGTTTCAAACTTGGTGTTCTTACATTTTTGATCTCTCTCTCTCTCTCTCTCTCTCTCTGTGTGTGTGTGTGTGTGTGTGTGTGTGTGTGTGTGTGTGTGTGTGTGTGTGTGTTAGTGTTGCCATGGTACTGCTAAAAGTGTATCATGATAATACTTTGTTATTTAGACATGTATCACGATACATCACAATATCAGCATGAAGTGAAATAGGTAGAATCACAGTTATCAGAAAGAAATATCAGCTGATCACTTGTTCAAGTGCAAATTACATTTTCCAATACTCAAAGAGACCTTCCGATGCATGATATCTCCTCTTCTGGCGTTCCAATACAAACTGGCAATGATGATACTAGTTTAGGCTAAGCATTTTGTGCCTTGTTGTTATGCTGAAACAACTCATTTAATCGATTGATTGATTGACTGAGGGACTATGAAACCACAATGCTGTGCTAAAGGTCAAAAGCACCAACCAGTATTTCAGCCTGTTCAAGACAGCCTGCTAGAGATTGGTACCTGTATCGCGATATTAAGTATTCAGTGTATCGTATTGTCTGTAGAAGTATTGAGATACAAGATATATCGCGAATATCGTGGCAACACTAGTGTGTGTGTGTTAGTGTGTGTGTGTGTGTGTGTGTGTGTTTGTGTATTGTGTGCATACACACATATGTACATAGGTAGGCATGTCCGTACATCAGTACCCACTCATGTGTACGTATGTAGATTTTGACCCTGTGGTGTTTATTTCATCTCTTACAGTTCCTACATTCTGCTATTCAACGTGTCCTAGTGTTCCTTGGTGGTCTCCTAGCTGGTATCTCGCTCATGGATGCTGTGGTTGTGTTTGTTCTAAGTTGGCAGGCGCTAGGGCAGGCAGGGCTCCTTCAGTACTACAGCCTGATGAGCATGCCCTTGTTAGCTGTCTACCAGGCATTATTCGTCTTGTTTCTTCTGTCAGTAACAGACAGGTGTGTACTGCATGTGTGTGTGTGTGTGTGTGTGTGTGTGTGTGTGTGTGTGTGTGTGTGTGTGTGTGTGTGTACATACACATGTGATATGTTACTAAAATCACACCCTTAGGTGTATATGTATTATTAGTACGTACATACTGTAGGAGGATATGTCCTTTTAATTTAGTTGCCAAAATCGCACCCTTATGCGTAAGTACGTAATACTACGTACGGTACTTTTCATAAAAAACTGGACGATGTACGGCGGTCAGACCGGCGGTCAAAAACCGGACGTACAACGTACGTACACCGGACGTACACCGACGGACAATTATCACGTGGCGCGTAATATAAATTACGTCATTGGCAACGGTAGTTGGGAGCGGTACCTCAAGCGAAATGGTGTATTCGAGCTACGTAAAGCAGCGAATTCTGCTTTTTAGACGCGAAGGCAAGAGCTTTCGGAAAATTGCGGAAGATTTAGCTAAAGAAGGACACGTTGTGTCGAAATCCGGAGTTGCGCTATTTTTTAAGAAGTACGCGAAGGAGGGAAGTATCGGGCGATAACCAGGAAGCGGTTTGACTGGGAAGAAGACAGCAGCGCTCTTGAAGCTTGTTGACAGTCATATGGAGAAGGATGACGAACTTTCTGCGTACGGCGCTTTCCTTCGAGGTTTCCCCACGCTGGCGTTTGCTTCTATTTTTAGACACGAACGAAGGCGGGCGAAGCCATACAACAAACGGGCGTACAGCGGACGTACCCCGGACGGTCACCGTACGTACACCGTACGTACACCGGTCTGACCGCCGTACATCGTCCAGTTTTTTATGAAAAGTACCGTATGTACGTACAAATGTACATACGTATGTAATGTAGGTTTATGTGACATACGTACGTCTTTGGTTGCTATAATCACACCCTTGTGTGTCTGTATGTACGTACATACACACTGTGCATGTACGTACATATGTATGTACGTATGTACATGCTGCATACATTGGAACAAATCTGCAACAATCCTACTGTACACTATACTACTGCTCCCTTATTTATCCAGTTCCCTCACTTTATCCAGAAATTTCATCCAGAACGGATGTGTGTGGATGAGTGAGGTCTGACTGTATACGTATTATGGAGTACGGTAGTACTCCATATGAAAGTAGCATTGACACGGAAAAACATGGCCGCCATACATTAGAGCACATTTGTTTTAACCCAAAAATGTAATACGTACATACGTACATACAGTACTGAGTAGGTACATGTGTCATGTTTATCTTCTGTGTTGTTCAGAATCGATCCATCCAGTTGGAGTAAAGCATGCCTGCAAATGTACTACCAGTCTCTCAGCCAGTTCCTTCTGTCTGCAGGTAAGTGTGTGTGTGTGTGTGTGTGTGTGTGTGTGTGTGTGTGTGTGTGTGTGTGTGTGTGTGTGTGTGTGTGTGTGTGTGTGTAATACTGTGTATGTGTGTGTGTGTGTGTGTGCACGTGAAAATATGTATGTACGTATGTGTGTTTTCAGGTACGTATTTGTATGTACGTACATGCATGTGTTGTTTGTGTGTGGGTACGTAAGTGGGTGCCTGTGTGCATGCTTGTGTAACGAAATCCAGTACTGCACTTGCTAAGCAAGTTTCCCTGAAAATGTTGCTGGGTATACATTACATTGCATTGCTACTTATGTTTCTTTCTCTTTTAGGATGGTTACTGGTGCTGTTAGCAATGCTCCTAACTTTGGGGATTGTACACATTTATGAGAAGATTCATCTGTACCCAACTCGACCAGATCTATGGTTAGTCCCACCAAAGCAGTTAGGCTCTTTCACTCCTTATACCTCTCCTGTACTCCTTACACCTCTCTCCTGTACTCCTTACACCACTCTCCTATACTCCTTACACCTCTCTCCTGTACTCCTTACACCTTTCCTGTATTCTGTACACACCCCTCCTGTACTCCTTACACCTCTCCTGTACTTCTTACACCTCTCCTGTACTTCTTACACCCTCTCTTCCGTATGTGTGTACGTATATACTTCTCCTGTACTCCTTGCACCTCTCCACTTCATACATTGACATCCACATAGTATGTACAATAATGTGAAATTTCTTAAGATGAAATACATTTTAACCTCAAGGGTAGAAATCAGTATTAAATTATGTTCTGCTAAGATGAAATTCTTTATAATTAGGAGTGGTCCCTTGAGTTTAGTCTTAAGAGGGTCCCTCTGTAGTCAGCATTGCTCCATGTGCAGGATATTGTGCTGTTTCTAATACAGAATAAATTGGGCCAGGTGAACTTAAACATAACAAAGTGTCGCATTGTCACACATCTGCACTCTGTTGATCATCAACACCAGATGTTGAAAACATTTTTCATGTTTGACCTTTGCTTCAGTAAACACATAGTGTATGTACGTAGCACAGTGGTAGTACCATGTGAGAGTAGCCTTGCGATCAACTGGGTCAGGTGTTGCGTTGTTAAGCTTACCATTGTAGTGGGTTGTGGTTACCAAGGGTGTGTTTACTTCTTCTTCTACTACTTCTTCACATCATTTTTGCTTATACTATTGAATGATGTGGATGAGCAAAAATGATGTGAGTTGTGGGGATTTATGTAAGTATTTTTGTATCATTTTTCAAATTATATTCATGTAAATGAAGAATTATAATACGTAATTTGCTGTTGTCCATCCCATCTTCGCTGGTGTGTGCTACTTAGCACATTACACAGACTGCAACTTCCATGTCCTCCTCCTGTGGCTAGTGGGCTGAGCTTTGTTTTAGACCAGATTCTGGACAGGAAGTTTGTGTTTATACGTGTGTTTGTGTGTATACAGTAGAACTCGCTCAGTAAGTCTGTACGTACCTCGAAGGGTAGACAAAACCAGTACTACTTATTAGAGGTATACTATCAGGACAGATTTAGGTACTGTATATATAGGAGGGGACAGAATGAGGAGTACTTACTATCCAGGAGTACTCACTAACCCAGATTCGATCTTACTAGTAAACAACTTCTACTGTTCTATGTACAGTAGTGATGTACTAGGCTGTACTCTGTACTAGACTCCACTACTTAAAATGCGTACAGTACATTTGACTACATTGTCCAGAGATAATGACTGTCCATTCGAATGATCACTGTGGCACCTGTAACCATGACAGCTATAACCATGGTTAATGCAATGTTCATAGTTGTAGCAGCTATAGCCATGCTATCTGTCAACTGCTGCTGAAACAGCTACTGTACCTGTTCTTCCAGGTGGGCTTCAAGGTGGGCTTCAAAGTGGGCTTTAAGCTGATACGGCAGAAGTTACCACCTTGTTATGTTGTTGCCTGGTTACCCATTGGAATTGTGTTCATTCTAAGTAACGTATGTATGTATATACAGGACAGTATATCTAGCCAGACTGGTCGTATTGCAGACTGCATGGTGCATGGCTGTGTCATGTACCGTATACTGGGAAAGTTTCACGGGGATAAAGTTTTGTGAATTTCGTGAAGTCAACAGCATTCGTGAAACTTTAATTTGCGAATGCTAGCTCTGTTCTATGCATCATGTATATATGAAATGAGCGATTCACAAAAGGTTTACTCCGCGAAACTTTCCCAGTATACGGTATGTTGGTGTGAACCACTGTATGGACAAGCTAATAAATATTCTGCTGTTAAATTTAAATTATATACTATTTTGTACTTTTATTGCCATTTTTGTTCTGGCTACATTAATAGTAACTGCTGGCTATTGGTATTGGTGGCCCTGTTTATAATGCAGTTGATAGAAGTTGAATAGGATGCAGGTAAGGGGACACCAGATAAGGGATGCACTATCCCGGATGCTCATTAGTCTGCTTTATTTCTGATCATAGTCAATGAAATCTTATACCATAATGGCATATACATGTTAATTTTCGCGGGGTTGAATATTTACGGTATTCACGGACTGGAAGCCATCTACAAAAGTTTAAAACCTGCGAAAATTTAGATCAGGCTATTGTGCAATGGCAAAACATGGCTGTCCGTGAATATAAAATGCGAAAATCACTAAAAGTCAAAATCTGCAAAATATACACCCAGCAAAAATTGAAGTGTACACAATATGTATGTATGTATGTATATGTGGGGGAGGGGGGACTTTGCATATCGCTTTTTTTTTCACATAGTGGTCAGATTCTTTTGCTGTCATTGCAGGGTTGTTGCACTTGATGGTAGAATATACTAACTTCCATAAAATTGTGTTAATTGTATTCCATAAAATATAAAATAAACTTCCATAAAATTGTGTTAATCGCATTGTACATTGCTTATACATACGTATGTACATAATACCATCCTTGTCAGGTACATGTATTCAATTTCAAACATGTGTCTGTATGTTAAAGTGAATGTGTATGTACGTACATGCATGTACATATTATGTATGTTACAATGTGTGTGTATTTTGATGCTAAAATATGCATCTTTGATCCATAGGTCAGACCTTGCTAGTCCTATTTCTAATGAGACTACGGTGACCAGCTCAAATCCACTAACTCACATGTTGAACGGTGTTCAGTTTGTCTACACTGGAGAGACCAGCACCACTGTAACACTGTGGCAGGCTATAGCAGTTCTGAGAGCTCTCCTCTGCTGTATAGCTTTTCTGTTTATAACCTGGATCAAGAATCACGACAGACTGAAAGGTGTGTATACATATGTGTGTGTCCCTGTGTGTCCGTGTGTGTCCGTGTGTGTCCGTGTGTATCCGTGTGTGTCCGTGTGTGTCCGTGTGTGTGTGTGTGGTGTGTGTGTGTGTGTGTTGTGTGTGTGTGTGTGTGTGTGTTTCTAGTTGGGGTGGGTGTCTGGTTAGTACTCTCTTATCAGAGCTTATATAAGCCTGTTGCCAGCAGGTGGTGCTTTTAAAGGGATGAAAGCTGTGACTCTCAGTAGCTTTCAAGTAAAATCATATCTGTCAGCCTCAACCACTGGAAACATTAAATAATATGACTTGTGTATTTTTTGTTAGACTCTTAGCGGAGTGGTGGTCATTGGCTGGTGCCCTAGATGCTATTGACCCGGATATTACCGAGTTTAGGGTTGGAAATCACTGTTGCTGTGAGTTAGGTGGATACGCCACCGCTCTTCAGCTGCAACCCAGCCCTCCCCATCTCGTGGGGGTTGCAACCTTACAGATGGGCAACCCCTGATTGCACGAGGGGGCCATCAGGGATGGTGGGGGTAGCTGGGCCCAAATCCAGTGGGTCTCTCCCTCACTGATATCTGGTGGCTCACCCCCATTGGGGCCACAATAGCCCGCACTGCAGGCTGTGGCATGCATTACAAGTTACAAGTGTGTGTGTGTGTGTGTGCACGCGCGTGTGTGCGTGCGTGTGTGTGTGCATATACAGTATAAGTGCTTTTGTATACGTATATGCACACTAAAGGTTCTAATATAAATCTACTTTGACTGAATAGCTTTCAAACCATGATTTCCTGTAGTGATACTCAGTAATATACTACTATCACAAGTACATGTTATTGCTTATGCAATGTTGTTGCTCATAGCTGTGAATTAGTGTGTTCTGTGAATCAAGTGTGGATGCAGCCATCCTAATGTGGGTGTAACTATCTTTGTATGCTCCATCTTAAATAGCCTACCTTCCACCTTATGTACTGAAAGTTACAACTACTGTGAGTACCAATGAGTACCCACTAGACTGGTGGCTCATTGCCTTTCTAGTACAGGATGTGCTAAAAACAAAGGTGTGAACACAGCATCAGTTTATTATGAAACGCTCAGCTACACTTGACATTGTTCAATTGGTTCTAAGCATCTGCTACATTCCTGTTCCAAATCTCTGCACCATGCACCACTGCACATATGTGCACACAACTACCCAAAGCCCACTATGGTGCAGCCATCCTTATCGTGAAACAATGGGCTTCTCATTGATCCATCTCTATGCCTCTACCTCAGACTCACCCCCAGGATGATAATCATTTGCCTAGTTATACAGGAAGTGAGTGTAGGGGGTACCTCCCCTTAGTAGTACCCATGGTGACCTTTTGGTCTTGTGGTGGAAGGTGATTCAGAGAGGGGAAGTGGTGTGCATAAGGTTGCATTATTTAGGATCCCGGGGATTGACCAGTTGGGGAAGGTGGAGAGTAAGGGTAGGTGTTTACTACAGCCGTTTATATCCACCCATACAGCCTACCTGGCTTTGAGAGAAGAACAAGGGGAGAAGGAAACTCATTAAACAGGAACATGTGTCTCTTCAAGTTGCAATTGCAAGATCTTAACATTCTCCTGGAATGCCTACATTACAAGCAGTATTGATTTCATGTATTCTTTTCAACATGTTTTTTGTCGACTGTGATAACATCATAATATGGAACACATGCGTGCATCCCATGCAGTCAAAACATGCATGCAGTTCTCCGCAAATGTATGTGCATGCATATGGATCAGTGAGAATGTTGAAAATCACTTGCATGACACATGCATTAAACTAAATATGCTATGCAGGTACGTATGTTATGGCAGAATCAAAGCCATGCAATGTGCATGCATGGGAGTTCTATGGTTTTAGCTGCATGCAGAAACCCAGGAGAGTTACTGCATGAACAGCGATGAGGCCTTGTACGGCATTGATGGCTGCTGGAATCTGCATGCATATATGCATGCAGCCACCAGCTGGCTGCATATGATCTATTGCTTGTTTTGACCTCTTATAGTTCTTGGTGTATATATAGGCTCTGAGCTGTGCGTGTGTGTGTGTGCAGTGTGTGTGTGTGTGTCTGTGTGTGTATGTGTATGTGTGTGTGCACGTGAGTGTGTACGTAGCATTCCTATGTGTGTGTATGTGTGCACATATGTGTGCGTGTGCATGCGTACGTGCGTGCATGTGTGCGTGCGTGTGTGCGTGTGTGTGTGCCTGCGTGTGTGCCTGCCTGCCTGTGTGCGTGCGTGTGTGTGTGCATGCGTGCGTGTGTGCATGTGTGCGTGTGTGCGTGTATACTGTAATGTGTGTATGCATTATCTAGTATCTCTATGGTATTATATGTATTTTTAATGATAAGGTGTGTGTGTGTGTGTGTGTGTGTGTGTGTGTGTGTGTGTGTGTGTGTGTGTACGTGTGTGTGTGTGTATGTGTGTGTGTGTGTGTGTGTGTGTGTGTGTGTGTGTGTGTGTGTGTACGTGTGTACGTGTGTACGTGTGTTGTGTACACTAACGTAGCCTTCTGTTTCTGACCTTGTCTGATCTCTTCAGCTCTTACTCCTGGTCAAGCAGCTGGTATTGGTATAGGTGTCCTCCTCCTCTGTCTCCTCCTCTTCTGCATCCCCATCCTCATCTGCTGCTGTTGCTGCTGTGGACTGTGTGCCTGTGCAACAGCTGAAAATGGCTACAAGCAAATGTAGTTGGAGGAAGATGTTGGTTGCCATGCACGACCTCATGCCTGACTACTTCATGCACACTTTGCAAGACATGCATGGCTGTATTTATTAGTGTAGAAGGTTCCATTTACAGTGGAACCTCTTGTATGTAACAAAACTCCCTCAATTGTGCATGGAAACCTCTCTATAGCACACAGTCACTGTATTGATAGATCCCAGTAGATTGTTATGCAGGCAATATATAACCTCTGAACAGTGGAAGCCTCTGTATATTACTAAACTTATGTATTGGTTTCATTTGGACTTCCGGTGTGTAAAGCTGAAGACATGCCTAATCTACTTTAGTCTAAATAGCTTTCCAACCACAATTTCCTGTTACAGTAGTAATAAATGCTCATGCAATATACTACTGCTATCACAAGTACACATTGCTTATGCAATATTGTCGCTCACAGCTGTGAATTAGTGTGTTCTGTGAATGAAGAGCAGCCATCCTAAATGGAATTTAACACAGTTGAATGGAGTTAATGCCTGTATCTGTAGCCCGTGGTGCTTGTCCTAGCTGGGTAGAAGCTGGTGGCAGGACCAGCATGAGAGTGCACATGCGCAGTTGAAGATACGCGTACAGCGCAGGACTGTGTCGGGGATCATGATTGCGGGAATAAAGCCCCCTTTGCTTGGTTGTATCTGCTGATTTTTTTTCTTTTTCTCCACCTTTTGGCGGGAAAGGGGTGGGGGTAGGTGTTGACCCCCAGGTGCAAAGTAGGAATTATGTATGCAGCTTCATGTCAAGGGGAAGCTACTGTGAACTCTGACACCGGATGTCAGGAAATAAATTAACGGGGTAGGCTGCAAAGCACCTGGGGGGGTGGCCCTGCACCCCCACCCCACCTTAAGTCCGAGACAGGGGTTCACTAATTAAGTGATCACCCTGGTAGAGAACTATATACTATTAGGTTAGAGTATGACATTGTAAATTGTTAGGGAATATATAATATTAAGGTAGGTTGACCCATCTTATAAGGGCGGAAGATGCAAGGCATTAATGTGGGTGTAGCTATCCTTGTATGCTCAATCATATAGCTAGCTAGCCTACCTTCCACCTCATGTCCTAAAGGTTAACTATTTCCAAACTGCTGTGAGGATCAATGAGAACCCAGGTAGACTGGTGAGTCCTCATTGTCTTCTGTTACATGCAGGATGTGAGTATGGGGGTACCTCCCCTTAGAGGTACCCATGGTGACCTTTGGGTCACTTAGTGGAAGGTGACTAGAGAGAGGAAGTGGTGTGTATAAGGTTGCATTCCACCGGATTTGGGGTTTAACCACTGGAGGAGGTGGTGAGGAAGGGTAGTTGTTTACTATACAACTGTTTGTATCCACCCATGCAGCCTACCTGGCTTTGAGAGAAGAACAAGGGAGAAGGAAACTCATTTGCCAGAACATGTGTCTCTTGCAAGATCTTTACACTCTCCTGGCCCAGAAATGTCTACATGACAAGAAATATTGATTCAATGTGTATGCTTTGTGTTAAATATGTTTTTAGTCGACTGTACTAACAAATATATATAATGCACCAATAGTAACTGCTTAAGTGTATGAGAGGCTTCTAAATAAATTATTTTAAAACACACATGCAGTATATACTCAAAGCATGTGTATTGTGTTGTTCTCCACATGATGCTGTTTGAAACACTATATTAATTTATGTAAATCGTTAAAATATTTTTATGAGAAGCATGCAGCCAATTACACACACACACACACACACACACACACACACACACACACGTACACACACACACAGAGTCACATGTACACACACACACACACACACACACACACACACACACACGTACACACACACACAGAGTCACATGTACACACACACACACACACACACACACACACACACACACACACACACACACACACACACACACACACAGAGTCACATGTACACACACACACACACACACACACACACACACACACACACACACACACACACACACACACACACACACACACACATACACACACACATGTACACACACACACAGAGTCACATGTACACACACACACACACACACACACACACACACACACACACACACACACACACACACACACACACACACACACACACTCACACACACACACACACACACACACATGTACACACACACACACACACACACACACACACACACACACACACACATGTACACACACACACACACACACACACACACACACACACACACACACACACACATACACACACACACACACACACACACACACACACACACACACATACACACACTATATGTATAACACTATTATAGATCTAGAATGATAACTCTATGTTCAATCAATCATGCAATCAAAGAATTAGCCACGTACATGCACCATGGCATCAGGGCAAAACCGCCCTATAAACATGCTAATACAACAACACACACAGCACGTCACCCACATGCAAATGTACATTAATAGAGTCAAAGTTAAAAGATCTGAGAAGCATGCAATAATCAATAATCTATAACTTAATTGGAAAATTCATTGAAATCGGCTGGCCCACATCTTCATGATACCTTTTATGGTTGAAGAAATGTTGGCAGGCTTTGTCCAGCATCAATGTCACACTACCTTCATTGCTCCTCTCCCCATTGCTCCCAACTACACCCCCCAAGGATTGCATAAGATATTGGCGTTCAGTGCCATATGCGTTACACAATGTTGTATGTATCTTGAATATCCATGCATCATGATTAATATGTGCTCTTCTTTTTTATAATATTTAAAAGAATTTCTTTTATAAAGAACAAATTCTTGTGGATTTCTTGGTTCTATATATCAGGCCTGGAGTCGACTGTTTATAATATGACTCTACCATGCATGTGCATGTATTACGTCACACTACGTCTGCCCAGGAATATTTGCGAATTATTGTCTCAAGTATGAAGACAGTGGCTTTTATCGTTGTGTTAACTGCCTGTTTGTTGGGTAAGGGAAATACTTGACAATTTCTCTTTTTTTCCTGAGGTGAACACGGAATTTTCCCTATTTTTTAGATTTTTCCCATGGCCAAGATATTGTTAACAGCATCGCCTTGGCTGATGGTTCAGCGAGCGAAGGACGCCTCAACGTCAACGTTGGCTTCATCTTGAACAGCACTACCTTCAACACCCCCGTCTGCGGCGCGGTAGACGTCCTTACCGCCACTCTAATATGTCAGAACCTGGGTTACCTCTACACCTCTCAGTACAGCACGGTCGACGTAATGGGGTACGTGTATATCCCTCTGTACATGCCTTATATGATAATTTTATACTAACCGGTTGTCTGATTGATACAATATATAGATACTCGGTCGAATATCTAATGATAGTAAGATGTTAATATCCAATTCCGACCATGCACTCTGGAATTGATGGGGTGTCTTCCTGATAACAACCCATAGTTTCTGAAGTGATGTGTAAGTATGATACTGTAAAACTTGCTTGGTGTATGACTTGAAGGAGAGCATATCAGAGGACTTGCTGCCTGGATAGTCTGGCGTAGCTCAGAGCCAATCTTGCATTGCCATTTTGGGGATTGGGGAGTACGTAGGGTCTGGCTATTTGAGACTACTGCCTGGAGTTGTTGGTGTGCTGCGCTGTACAGAGTAAATTCCCCTTGGA
Organism: Halisarca cf. caerulea; assembly: GCA_963170055.1. Lineage (NCBI taxonomy): Eukaryota > Metazoa > Porifera > Demospongiae > Chondrillida > Halisarcidae > Halisarca > Halisarca cf. caerulea. Next base: position 747,636 of record CAUJGJ010000083.1, read on the forward strand.
GTGCCTATTGTATTTGCTATGGTTAAGTTGTCTAGCCATTAATTTGCTACTACTGAACTGACAATTCACCCAGGTAGCCCTGAGGAGGAATTATGCGTGTAGCTTGTGGTTGACTAACATTGGTCACTTCAATTATCCCACTTTTCCCATTTGTACCATATATGGAAGTACATAGTAGGTACATATGTATGTACACACATGCATGCGTACATGTACACGAGATAGAGAGAGAGACTAGTAGTAGTGTGTATGTTCAGTCCAGGGATACGTGTGTAGTGAATTTACTTACACTCAAGTTTGATATTCTATAGTCTCAGCATGGTCTTAGATAGACAGTTCTTTCCTCTGTTCATTTAACTTTTGGTCAATTTAGAAGAATTTTTAATGTCAAAAAGGATTGGCTACACAGAACTATGATATTCTATCCATAGAGAGTGCAGTACAAGAATTTTTTTGGTAGAGTGTGGAGTATCAGTGGTGTGGTCACTATGTCAGACCGTGGGACTGTAACAGTTGTGTGTACGTATGTATTGTATCACTAATGGCACATTGGCAGTGTGGACTGCCCAGTAACATTCATAGCCTGGTACCGAATGTTTGATGATGCAAGACATTGATCATCAACAGTTGTCCGTATGTCCTACGCGTATAGCCCATTTCACATGCTCTGAAGTAGAGTGCATTCCAGCCATCTTGTAACAAAGACCGTCTCAGAATTCCAATTCATCTTTTGGTTGGAAAAATGCCCTAGTCTAGCTTAATTGGTTCCCTGAGTGATGTTTTACAATGCTGGTCCCTTCTTCAAACTTCGTAGTGTTTATGTATGTACCATACTACATAGCAGGAGTGTCTATAGTGAAGCCTCAGTAATCCAACACCTCTGTAAATTGCCATTCTCTCCAATCTAACCATCCTATGAAGTACAGTCACCACATTAAAGTATACTAAAAATCATTTCATAATCCAACAACCTTTGCAATCTGAAATTTTTTGTTGCCCACAGAGTGTTAGATTATAGAGGCTCCACTGTATTAATTGTAGGGTTCTACTCTTCTCCTTCATAAGGGCCATTTACGTACTTCACAATTCCTACAAATGCCTTATTGTCTGCTGTATTTAGCAATTCAATTTGCCTTGTTACAATACTCTTAGGAGCAGAGCATGTTTTGGCAATCTTAACTTCCTCATTAAAACATAAGGCAATGCTGTTGTGTAGTGCATGTTACTGTACCAGTAGCTGTTGGTTAGCATTGAGTTGGTTTGTGTATCAGCTTATGTGGACTGACCATAGAATAGCCTGTTTATGTAGCTAAAGATGGCGGTTGTCAAAAACAATGAAACATCTTAGTGAGTTTCAAGCACTTTTCCTCAAATATTATATATAATTTATACAACATACCACATGATGTAATCAATATAAAGGCAAAGTTTCCAATCCCTACCTTTTCTATTATCTATGAATCACACTTACAAACGCATCAGTGGCATACATTATTGCTCGTTTTCATTCTGCCCAATTTCAAAGCCTTCACACAAGTGTGGCAAAACACAACGCCTTCATCTTCATTGTAAATGTAGTGTACAAACAGCCAGCTATATCAGAACATAAAACGGATTTCAATTTCTCAAAGCTTTTCTTAGGGAAAGAAAATTTTTCTCGGGATAAGGATTGTCAGGGAGACTAGGAAGTGATCCTTTACTCTTGGCAGCCATTGTAATGACAATATAAAATTGTGTATAAATTATAGCATTAAAATAGCCATATTACTGTATATTATAGTGTACCATAGATACTAGAAAAGCTATGTGAAAGGATAAAATGGCTGCCTTATCGCCAAAAACATGACGGAAGGATGAGAGAGTCTTTTGCAGTGAAGATTTGCACAAGTTACTTGGATGACCGATTATATGGCTTCATGAACACCTAATTAAAATATGGAAGCAAATGCTGTTGTGCGCTCATTATTTCTAGCAAGTAAAAATGCTTTAATGAAAAAATTACTTACCTGGCCTGAAAAGTGGTCCGGCAGAAATCTTACCAACCAGACCACTGGCTATGGCTCTGCGTGTGCATGTATGTTTGTATGTGTGCATAGATGTGTGTGTGTGTGTGTGTGTGTGTGTGTGTGTGTGTGTGTGTGTGTGTGTGTGTGTGTGTGTGTGTGTGTGCCGCATGTGGGACATGTCCAGATTTGTTATGATAGTGCTGCTCAGTTTGTATAGGGGTGAAACGTTATCTTTCGACGCCTATAAGTTATTACTCACACTTTTATCTCTTGATTCGGGTGGATATTCGGGCGTATATGAAAGCAAATCCGCGTTAAATGACGTTTTCTGTCGTTACCGTTGCTCTTTCACATGCTGGCATGTGACCTAACTGGATGTTCTTCAAAATTTTAGTTTTCGGCTGGACGCTACGCGAGGAAACAAGCTAGAGACAGTTTCTTGGTGCCAACATTGAGCTATTCGTAGTTTGCAACTTTTCCATGTGGGTGCAAGAGAAGCGTTGTTCCTGTCCCGAGTTATAGGAGCTAGAATTTTGCCCTTTGATGGCGAATTTTGATGATCTCGGCTTGGGAGAGGAATGGTGTTGGCACCCGCATGGAAAAGTTAGTAAATGTTTTGCTATAGCGATTTATGTGAATAAATAGTCTTGAAAGCATTCCACCAGGTAGCGCCCGAAGAGTTTCGTTTTTGAGTAGGGGTTAGGAAAGCCTTACAAACTTCTTCGCAATTGAAGTAAGCCTTTTAAAAGGCTAATTGTCGAAATGTTTACATGTCTACCTATGTATTAAGCCATCGTTTGACGCTCTAAAGCTTCTGCAAGTCGAGAAACGCAGGTAGGTTATGTGCACATTGAGCAGCTGAGGGGTGTTTCTGTGGCTTCACACAATGTTATCAATTAGCATCTCATTAACTCAAAGTGGCCAGGTGCAGTTTGCGTGACTATTCAGGATGCTTTTTGATTATCTAGCAAGTCAAGTAGAATTTATGCGCATACAAGTCTCAGACGTCTCCAGTTCTTCATTTATTCGAATGGTTTTTGCTATTTTGTTCAAATTCGCTCTAATTCGCTTCGAATTCGACCAAAGCTTTTGCGTACAAAATTCCGTATACTTTAACAACTATACGTTTACGAGTATTAGTCACCTGACGATCGTGTGATTGCAAGTAGAAGAAGAGTGTTTTGGTCTACCAATTTTCTTTCCGAAACGCGGAGTTGTAAATGGCACTCTAGAGCTTTGAAAGTTTGTACGCTTGTTAACAAAGTGTAAGTCCAACTTTTCACCATGGTGGATTTTGATAGCTGCTACCTTTCGTTTTATGTGCACGTGTTTGTAATTTTATCCTCTTCGAAAACTATGAAAACCTGTATATCTCAGGAACAAAGTAGAATTTCAAAATCCACCACGGTGAAAAGTTAGATACTAATCCTAGGAACCTCTCCAGATAGATATCATATCACTTAACCGTCATTTAGAACTCTGTGTTTTTCACTAAAGGTTTTTTATATGGGTTGAGCAATCTTCATTTTTCTCTTTTGAACGATGAGAGATTAACAATCAAATTAAACAAAGGAAAAGTAAATTGCAAATACTGCTGTAGCATTCTATGTATTCGGTTTTGTTGCTTATGCATCGTGTGATGAGAAAATTGGGGGGTGTTTGTGACCGACTTTGCCGACCGCCATTTTGTTTTAAGTGCAAAATGCACATAACTTATCTGCGAATGAAGCTATAAAAAGACCGAAATTTTCACACCTCCGAATTAGCGTGGACATGTCCCACATGTGGCATGTGTGTGTGTGCATGTGCATGTGTGTGTGTGTGTGTGTGTGTGTGTGTGTGTGTGTGTGTGCATGTGTGTGTGTGTGTGTTTGTCACTGTATAAGTGTGTAGTGAATGCATGGTAAACATGTAGTATAAATGGTAATGGCTGTATTTCAGAAGAATTTTGATGTATGCAGGAAAAAAGGCATTTCACTATGCTATGTCGGTGCATGTTCTTCTCAAGGCAATCTACAAGTCAAACATGCATCTCACTACAAGCATTTCTTCACCTACTGTCGAAAAGACAGAAAAAGCAAAGTGTGGTGATAAAAATTTCAGCATCTGAACACGACAATAGGTTCAAACGACTCTTTATATTCATAAGTGGCCTGAAAGATTCCTGGAGCTTGGTAGCAGAAATCACACCTGTTATGTCCAGGGGGTTACGTTGTTTTCCGAGGTCTCCTTCCACAAAACAAGGGACATAACTCAAACGGTAGAAGGTACGTAGAAAGCTCCAGGAATCTTTCACCGTGGTTGGAACTACTGGGAATCCAATGGCACTATTGCTGTTGCTCCGAGTTATTTACCACCGTGATTTTGAAAGTAAATTTCCACTCGAATGACACTCTTCTTCAGACTGTAGTCACTTGCTCTCACATGAAAATTGGTATGTTCGAAAATGTCACCATTCACTTCATTAAGAGGGAGTAAACAATTCGATCTGATGTCACTTCGGGTTAGATCACCCCCCCCCTCACATGACAAGACCTTTGAGGGTGTTGTACTTTGACAACATGTGTAACTTAAAAACCACATACACGTCCCATTGTGACCTATTCTGGCCTTCATATAGGCATAACATACCTGCGTTAGCCATGTGTTTGTGTGTTATTTTTAACTGTGTTGTGTTGGAGGATCTATGGTTCTATATTATTAATTTGTGTATTTTCTGTTGTAGTATTCCAAGTGGGACCACCCCTGCGCTCATCAAGTATCTCAGTTGTGTTGGTATTCCTGCTGAGTGCACCTTTGAAAAGGCTACTCCTGATTGTACTCCTTCGATGAATGCTGCTATTAGTTGCTGTGAGTTGTGCGCGCATGTGTGGATGTGTGCGTGCGTGCATGCATGTGTATGTGTATCGATACCTTTTGTGCACACTAACGTAGCCTTCTGTTTCTGACCTTGTCTGATCTCTTCAGCTCTTACTCCTGGTCAAGCAGCTGGTATTAGTATAGGTGTCCTCCTCCTCTGTCTTCTCGTCACCTGCATTCCCATCCTCATCTGCTGCTGTTGCTGCTGTGGACTGTGTGCCTGTGCAACATCTGGAGGGGGCTACCAGAAAATGTAGTTGGAGGAAGGTTTGCAGGACCTCGTGGCTATATACCTGCATGCCTTGACTGTATTTGTTAGCGCTGAAGAATAATTTTTCATTCATTGTTCATTTTATATACATAATTTTAAGTAAGTCTCAATAGTTGACCATTTCTGTATCTGGAATGTGTACATTTCTGGAATATTATCTTATTTGATATTGATTGATTGTAACTGTTCTGCGTACTAATTTAGATGGATTTATTGAACCAGATTCCATTTATAATATTATTCATGACAAGCCAAGACATGAGTGTGTTTGAATCAAGTGTGGACTAGCATGTACCTTGAACAGGGTTGCATATGCGTACATACATACTTATATAATAATATATATCATCCGATTCAGCATATATATAACATTTTGGTATATACGTACCTCATTATACTGGCCTAATCATAGCATTAAATTGCATGTTGAAATTTCACTAATCATGCAATCAATAATAATACGTATATGGTGCACCATGCCATAAAAATGAGGTACTAGGACATACAATAGTCCATGCAATGAAGTACGGCACATGCATGTGTACCAAAGATCGAAAGCAATTGATATAATTTTATCATTAAAGTCAATAAAAGTTATGCATACTTGCATGGAATCCCAACCATGCAGGCTGCCTAGATCGCAGATCAGACACCATATATGGCCATGCCACCCGGTGTATTAATTTTCACTTGCAGGCATACATGCAGCACAGGCAGCACATGCAGCACATGCAGCACATGCAGCACAAGCAGCACAAGCAGCACATGCAGCACATGTAGCACATGCAGCACAAGCAGCACAAGCAGCACATGCAGCACAAGCAGCACATGCAGCACATGTAGCACAAGCAGCACATGCAACACAAGCAGCACATGCAGCACAAGCAGCACATGCAGCACAAGCAGCACAAGCAGCACATGCAGCACATGTAGCACATGCAGCACATGTAGCACATGCAGCACAAGCAGCACATGCAGCACATGCAGCACATGCAGCACAAGCAGCACATGCAGCACATGTAGCACATGCAGCACATGCAGCACATGCAGCACATGCAGCACAAGCAGCACATGCAGCACAAGTAGCACATGTAGCACATGCAGCACATGTAGCACATGCAGCACAAGCAGCACATGCAGCACAAGCAGCACATGCAGCACATGTAGCACATGCAGCACATGCAGCACAAGCAGCACGAGCAGCACATGCAGCACAAGCAGCACATGCAGCACATGTAGCACATGCAGCACAAGCAGCACAAGCAGCACATGCAGCACAAGCTGCACATGCAGCACAAGCAGCACATGCAGCACATGTAGCACATGCAGCACATGCAGCACAAGCAGCACGAGCAGCACATGCAGCACATGTAGCACATGCAGCACAAGCAGCACAAGCAGCACATGCAGCACAAGCTGCACATGCAGCACAAGCTGCACATGCAGCACAAGCAGCACATGCAGCACATGTAGCACAGGCAGCACAAGCAGCACATGCAGCACATGTAGCACATGCAGCACATGTAGCACAGGCAGCACATGCAGCACAAGCAGTACATGCAGCACAAGCAGCACATGCAGCACAAGCAGCACATGTAGCAGTGGCCAGAATGCATGTAGCTGATCCAGGGGAGTAGGAAGATACTGGGCATTGGAGGGGCCAGATCAATGTATGTGCCTGGGTACATTTATGGCAACATAATAATATGCATGTATTTTTCACTTTATTGATAATAAGCATGTATTATTGTATGTGAACGTAATAACACTATTGACAAATTCAGCTAAAATTAATGCTAAAATTGCCAATTTGAAAGTATCACCCCCTACCTGATTTATTTTTTGATCGATCCATTTCTCAGGGAACCTGGCCTCTCCTGTTATGTACCTTATTGGGGGGCCCAGCCCCTCCTCCTGATTCATTGAAGGGGGGGCATGCAGGCCCTTCCTGCTGGTTTATTGGGGGGGCACTACCCCCCCCCCCCCCGTTCCTACTTTACGGTGATCTCTTATCTGAACATCTGGAAAACAATACCATACTCTACCCAATTCAATCAGGTTTTAGAAATGGTCATTAATAAGTCAATCACTTTTATCTAATGGATTCGTGGTACAAGTCCCTTGACAATGGACATTTCATTAGACCAGGTATAAATATAATTATTATTATTGCCAGTATTTGTGGACATTTCTGAGGTATTTGATTATGTAAACCATGAACTCAGTACTATACTGCTATCACAAGTACATGCAATGTGTTATTGCTTATGCAATATTGTTGCTCACAGCTGTGAATTAGTGTGTTCTGTGAATGAAGAGCAGCCATCCTAATAATGAGGGTGTAACCATCCTTGTATGCTCCATCTTAAATAGCCTATCTTCCACCTTATAATATGTACTAAATTAAATTTATAAAAATTTTGAAAAGATACTTCCAAACTGCTTTGAGGACCAATGAGCACCCATGCAGGTAGACTGGTGGCTCATTGTCTTCTGTTACATGCGAGTATATATAGGGGGTACCTTCCTTTAGTGGTACCCATGGTGACCTTTGGGTCACTTGGTGGAAGGTGACTAGAGAGAGGAAGTGGTGTGCATAAGGTTGCATTCACCGGATTCGGGTTTGTTAACCACTGGGGGAGGTGGTGAGGAAGGGTAGGTGTTTATAACTATACGACTATTTGTATCCACCCATGCAGCCTACCTGACTTTGAGAGAAGAACAAGGGGAGAAGGAAACTCATTTGCCAGAACATGTGTCTCTTGCAAGATCTTAACACTCTCCTGGAAAGACAAGCAGTATTGATTCATGCTTTTTTTCTTGTTAAATATGTTTTGATCAACTATACTAACACTTTTAATGGATTGTCATTGCATATATGCATGACAGGCTTCTATAAATTATTTGTAGAACAGTAGCATAATACTATATAGTCAAAACATGCATGCCGTTCTCTGCAATGCCATGATATACTGTTTGCATCTTATAAATGAACATATAACTATATAATTACAATATTATTCACGTAGTACCTGTCCAATTATATGTACACACAATGCATGCACACCATCTCTCTCTTACATACATATGTATACACAATGCATGCACACCATCTCTCTCTTACATACATATGTACGCACAATGCATGCACACCATCTCTCTCTTACATACATATGTACGCACAATGCATGCACACCATCTCTCTTTTACATACATATGTACGCACAATGCATGCACACCATCTCTCTCTTACATACATATGTACGCACAATACGCGCACACACATATGCACACACAAAATATCCAGTCCTGGTACTGTAACATGTACAGTGGAAGGTCAGACACTATAACGAATCGAGCGCAAAGGCACTGAAAATTCTTCGTATTCACTATTATAACCAGTTACACTTTCATAGTAGAACATTAATAATTAACTGGGTCACATGAATTTGTTCACTATAATATTATGCATGCATAAATTCACTGTTACATTAAGAGTGTTCTAATTATAGAGTTGCCATATAATGTGCTTACTGTATAAGGCTAATGTTGCTTAACCTTGCCTGAAGTTAGCTATCTTACAACCATTGCACAAAATACTTTTTCTTTGTGGGATGATTGATCGTAACAACCATGCAGACATGTTGTCCACATTTCCTTCATATATTTCATTACGTCATGTGGAGGAAAAGGTGTAGTTTTATTACAACTTGCAATTCGTATAGATAATATAATAGTAGTATAGTAGAGAGTCTATTATATAATATTATACCGTATGCGCTCACATTTCAAATTTCACGAATGGCCGATTTTTGTATTCTGCATGACTGTACTGTACCATGTAGTACGTCACTGTACGTCAGCAGAGCAAAAATAAATATACCGGTACGCGCGGTCGATTCAAGAGAATAGTTGTGAGTTTTCGTCTCAAATAATAATGAAGACAGTGGCCTTTATCGCTGTGTTGACTGCCTGTTTGTTCGGTAAGGGAAAATTAATATTTGACAAATTCTTTGTTTTCTGAGATGAACAGAGTTTTACGAAATTTCTTCGTTTTTCAGATTTTTCCTATGGGGAATTTAGTCAGGTTAACAGCATCACCTTGGCTGGTGGTTCAGCGAGCAAAGGACGCCTCAGCGTCAACGTTGGCTTCTTGAACAACATCACTACCATTAACACCCCCGTTTGCGGCGCGGTAGACGTCCTTACCGCCACTGTGATATGTCAGAAACTGGGCTACATCTTCACCTCTCAGTACAGCACGGTCGGCGTAGTGGGGTACGTGTGTATTTTTGTGTATGTGCCTATTATAAATTTCCCGCATGTTAACCGGGTATTTGATAGTCCCAACGTGCAATGTTACATTGTAGGATGTGGGATATCCTCCTTCGTCTGATAACTTCCCACAGAAATGATGTGTGAGTGTTGATACTGTAAAAATTGCTTGGTGTATGACTTGAAGGAGAGCATATCAGAGGACTTGCTGCCTGGATAGTCTGGCTTAGCTCAGAGCCAATCTTGCATGGCCATTTTGGGGACTGGGGAGTAGGGTCTGGCTATGTGAGACTACTGCCTGAAGTTGTTTGTATGCTGCAGTACAGGGTAAGGTGGGACAAATTGGATCCATTGGAGTACCTCTGATATTTGCTGTGCATGTGGTTTAGCTGATTATATAGTCGCTCGCTTGTTTTTACTGAACTCACAATTCACTCAGACTGAGGAGAAATGATGCGTGTAGCTTGTGGTTGACTGACACTGGCCACTTTAAGTTATTGCACTTAACCCAATTATACCCTATTATGGAAGTGCATAGTAGATACATACGTATGTACACAAGATAGGGACAGAGAGACTAGTAGTAGTGAGTATGTCCAGTCCAGGGTTACGTGTGTAGTGAATTTTCTTTATACAAGTTTGACATCATTCTGTACTCCCCGCATGGTCTCAGATGGAGATTTCCTTCCTCTGTTCATTTAACTTTTGGCCAATTTAGAAGAATTTTTAATGTCAGAAAGGATTGGCTACACAGAACTATGATATTCAATCCATAGAAAGTACCGACAAGAATTTCTTTGGTAGAGTGTCAGTGGTACGGTCACTATATGTGCCAGACCGTGGGACTGCTTGTGTGTATGTACCATAACACTAATGGCACGTACCGTAGCACTAATGGCACGTGCCGTAGCACTAATGGCACGTACCGTAGCACTAATGGTACGTGTACCATAGCACTAATGGCACGTATCGTAGCACTAATGGCACGTACCATAGCACTAATGGCACGTACCGTAGCACTAATGGTACGTGTACCATAGCACTAATGGCACGTATCGTAGCACTAATGGCACGTACTGTAGCACTAATGGCACGTACCGTAGCACTAATGGCACGTACCATAGCACTAATGGCACATTGGCAGTGTGTGTCTGGCCAATAATATTCATGGTCTGCAAGGTGCTGAATGTTTGATGGTGTGAGTCTGCATGTAGTAGCACAACAGCTGTCCTAGCTCCACATTGTTCCCCCTTCTTCACATGCTCTGATGTACAGTTCATCCTATAGCCATCTCATAGGACCATTTCAGAATTTTAACTCTGAGTTATCTTTTTGGTCAGATAAATGACCTAGTCTAGCTTGGTTCCCTGAGTGAACCTTTACAATGCTGGTCCTAACTGTAGTATCATAGGCACTCTAAAATGCGTTGAGTCTTTATGTACGTAGTTGGAGACTCAGTGTGGGTGGTATTAATTGCAGGGTTCTACTCTTCTTTTTCATAAGGGCCATTTGCTTCACAATTCCTACAAAAGTCTTATTGGCTGCTGTATTAAAGCCATTTCGGTTTGCTTTATTCTATGATGTCTGAGAAGCAGCGCATGTTTGGCAATCTTATAGCTTCCTCATTAAAACACATTGCCGTACGTCCTAATGTTGTTGCCTAGTGTTACAGTAGCTGTTGGCTAACTGTTATAGCATTTAGCTGGTTTCGTACATCATCTTGACAATGTGTACACTGCATGACCTTAGAATAGCATGTTTATGTAGTTCCAGCAGTTGAACTACGGATAGCTTCCCTGTATATGTGTTTTATGTTAAAGTGGTTTATATTTTCCGTTTTGTTCTGATATATCGAAAGCCATCTGGTAAACGTCATATCCCTAGAATGCATTTTATAAGGTAGCCATTTTGGTGAGCTGAACGTACAATACTTATTCCTCTATTTGTAATGATACCCCATTGCATGACAACTCCCACACTCCCTTCATTGTAGCATGCCATTGGGTTACGTGGGTTGATAATAAAGCTTGCTGTGATGGGACTAAAACATGACATCAAGGCAAATTTTAGTGTTGAATTATGGCAAGTGTGTATGTGTGTGTGTGTGTGTGTGTGTTTGTGCGTGTGTGTGTGTGTGTGTGTGTGTGTGTGTGTGTGTGTGTGTGTGTGTGTGTGTGCATGCGTGTGTGTGCATAAGTGTCAAAATCAACCTTGAAATGGTCTAAAATGGCCTCAGATACCATATCTTATATAACCTAAAAACTCAAATTTTCCCGGGGGAGCATACCCCAGACCCCCTACAGTGGTAGAAATAGCATTTGACCTTTGCTAGGACTAATGGTGACCCAAATTATATTGACAGCACATGCATCTTGACGATTGGTCATCCATTTCTAGCCATCATAAATTATGTATGTACATACGTACATACATAATACAAAGGAATCTTTAGCACTGAACCTTAAGATTGGCAAAACAAATTAGCACTCGACTGTAATAGCCGATATCAGAGACTCACCTCTCAGTTTAGTAGTCAGCGAAATGGCTGACCCAACCAATTCAATTTTGGTCAGTCATATATTCATGTTTTGTTCAGAAAATGGCAGATGGCAGGCAGCTATTTCTAGCTCTGCCCTAGCTACATACTCCTACTATGCCATATACATCACTACACTGCATGTATATAGACATCTAGTGTACCATGCATGTACGTATAATAATAAATTATATTATATATTATATATTATTCTGGGTGCCACTTACAGTAGCCTCTGGCTAAAGGTTCCCCAGGTTAAATAAGAATACCCTATACCCTATATCTACCCGGCCCCTTCCGTTACTATATATATAGTTTAATGTTTGCTATACTGGCCCCATAATCATCATCCCAAAAGAAACCCTATCTCGATACAATACATATAGTACATCAAAACCACGATCACATATTTCGTATGACACTGTAATGTCAAAGCCCTCCCCCCCCCCCCCCCCCCAGCATTTTCATCTTTAGGCTAGACCCTGTAATGGCTGTATTTCGGAAGAATTATGACAGGAAAAGTCATATTCATAATGTGAATGAAAATGGTTTCAAGATACACCTTAGACCTACTTAATTTCATTTTGACAAAGAGTCAATAGCATGCCGTAAAAGGCTTCATAGTCAGCTGAATTGTGCTAAGTACGTATTCATGATCAACATTATTGTTTAGTGGCAGCATGTGATATTGTTTTATTCAACTCCTACCCTGGTTAGCCATGTACATGTGTGTGTGTGTGTGCTATGTTTGACTTAATTGTGTTAGGGTTACTGTATGTGTTAGGGTTAGGATCTATGGTTCTACAGGGTTATTTTAGAGGGGGGCAGGGGGGCACTTCGCCCCCCCCCCCCCCCTGAAAGTTGCTCTGCCACCCCCCCTGAGAGGGATCATGCCCCCCTGTGTGTGAGCAGATGGGTACATGCATGGCTAGCCCCCCCTAAAGTGTAGAAAGCTTTAATATGCCCCCCCCTGGCATTTTTTCTTTAATATGTCCCCCTGGCATTTTTTTCTAGAAAATCTCTGTTCTATATTTACTTGCTATTTTTTTCTGTTGTAGTATTCCAAGTGGTACCTCTGCGTATATCAAGTCTCTCAGTTGTCACACTGTCAATGATTACTCTTCTTGCACCTTTAAAACTGCTTCTGTTGATTGCACTCCATCAATGAATGCTGCCATTAGCTGCTGTGAGTTGTGTGTGTGTGTGTGTGTGTGTGTGTGTGTGTGTTGTGTATATGTGTGTGTGTGTGTGTGTGTGTGTGTGTGTGTGTGTGTGTGTGTGTGTGTGTGTGTGTGTGTGTGTGTGTGATCATGTTTGTGTGTGTTGTGCACACTAACTTAGTTTCTGTTTCTGACCTTGTCTCATCTCTTCAGCTCTTACTCCCGGTCAAGCAGCTGGTATTGGTATAGGTGTCCTCCTCCTCTGTCTTCTTGTCACCTGCATCCCCATCCTCATCTGCTGTTGTTGCTGCTGTGGACTGTGTGCCTGTGCAACATCTGGAAGCAGGTACCAGCATATGTAGTTGGAGGAAGATGTGGGTTGCCAGGACCTCGTGACTACCTCATGCATAAGTTGTAAGACATGCCTAGCTATATTTGTCAGCATAATATATAGAAGGTTTCATTCATTGTTCATTTTACACAATAATCAAGTCTCAATAATTGACCATTTCTGTACCTGGAATGTGGCATTTTTCGTGAAAGCTTATTCGATATCGATCAATTGTAATCTACATTATGCATAATAATTTAGATTGATTAATTCAATCAGAATCTGTCCATATAATAATCACAAATGCATATGAAATGCATGAGCAGACTATGTTAACTCGTATTAAACAGTCAAGTTTGGACTATATAGCCTACATGCGTTATAAGGGTGCGCACATGCAGGGTTCTATCCAGTGGGGGTGGGGGGTGGGAGGAAGCTTCCACCCCCAAAAAGTTCCACCCCAAACTCCCCAGCTTCCACCCCCAAAAAATTCCAACTGCAATACAAATTACTACGGAGTAGGCCCTACTTGAGTGTCAAAATTTACCTTTTATGATCTAAAATGGCCTCAAATACAAACTTGTATAACCTAAAAACTCAAATTCTCCCTAGGGGGCATGCCCCCAGACCCCTCTAGTTAAGTACGTATACTCCTGCACTCCATAATATATCCGGGTGTGCACAAACATACACACACACGCATACACACACACACACACACACACACACACACACACACACACACACACACACACACACACACACACACACACACACACACACACACACGCATGTACACACATCTATGCACATACACAGGCACTCGTTTCACTACTATAGAGAAGGCCCTACTTGAGTGTCAAAATCAGCATTGAATGGTCAAAAATGGCCTCAAGTGCAACATTATATAACCTAAAAACTCAAATTTTCCCAAGGGAGGCATGCCTCCAGATCCCTCTATTTAAGTACGTACACTCCTGCACTCCATATATGGGCATTCGCAAACACACACACACACACACACACACACACACACACACACACACACACACACACACACACACACACACACATACACACACACACGCACGCACGTACACACATGTGTGCACATGTATACACACAGGTACTCATTTTACTATAGAGAACGCCCTATACTTGAGTGTGAAAATTGGCCTTGAATGGTCTAAAATGGCCTCAAATGCAACATTATCTCACCTAAAATCTCGAATTTTCCCTGGGGGGGCATGCCATCAGACCCCCCTAGTTTCATACACATATATATACCCCTGCACTCCATAACATTATCTGCATGCACTTCTATTATCACTACACTGCATGTGTTTTATGTCTAGGATACCACATATACATACATCATAGATACCGTAGATGCTGATTTTTTGCTAGGATGATATTTTTGCTAATTAGCAGGTTAGGCTGTGATCACAAAAATTTAGGAGTCATTTGCTGCCATTATCTGTACAGGTATTGTGTGTGTACAGTGTCAACCGCAAAAATTAGATTACAAATGTTCTTCAGTATGCATTAGCAAAATTTTAAGCCCGTAAAATAATCCGCATCTATGATATTCTATGCTACGTAATATAGAATATCTATGCATACACGTACCTGACCCCCCTACTATACTTTGTAATTATCCCCCCATCACCCTGCTATATACATACAATACATGCATCAAATCTATGTGTATATCTTGCGCGGCAGTCATTCACTGTAATACTCAAGCTTCCCCCCCCCCCCCAAAATTTTAATCCTAGATGGAACCCTGAAATGCCATACACAGTCTTTATATTTTCAACATAATTCTTTGTTACCTCATTCTACCTAATACTTAGCATTGCATGTAATAACTTTGTTACATGAGCATAAACACACTGTGCTATACATGGAAGTTGTTATGGAGGATGTACGAATTACAGAGCATAGTATTATGGAGTACCATAGTACTCTATATGTAGGATAGACACTGAAAAACATGGCCGCCATGCATTAGCGGAAATTTTACATCACGCAAATATGTATATGCTAGGGTATGTAGGAATTTGCATATGGTCCAACTAAACTCTGTCTAGCCCTGTACCCATCTAGCCTCATGTATGTATAGCCCTATGCCCATTTTGCCCTTTGCCCACCTATATCCCTGTGCCTGTTTTACAACTTACCCTTGTTCCTTCCAAGTGTTTTTGGAGGATTGTTTTTGGTAGAGCCTTTTTGCATGGTTCTGTGTCAATCCTACATCCTTTTACCATTTTTATACACCCCAAATATACATGCACCTAGTCCAATTAAATTTAACTTGGTCCAGCTATATAGCTATAGCCCTATATGCTGTCTAGCCTCATGTCATGTGCATACCATGCCAGCCATCTTGCATAAATTATAAATTAATCATAAGTTCCGATCATTAATTTTCTAGATCTGGTCATGGAGTAGTCACGCGACACTTGAGTTCGACCCCAGTTCGTGTACTCTCCTCATCTTGTGATTTTTTGGCCGAAAACAGTTGTTATTAGCACGGCGTATATCCGGAAGATGAAAAAAATAACTCTGCTGCTAGTTGCTGTCCTCTACATGTTAGGTAAGGGCACAAGTGCAAAAAATTGTAGTTGGATTTCGAATTTTGATCAAGTTATCTTAATTCGTTTGTAGAGTTTACCGCCTCTCAATCCGATTGGACACTCACGAAGATTGCCTTGGAAGGCGGTTCGATGGCGAGAGGACGCATTAGGGCTGACATTATATCTACTGTGACCAACGCTACCAACACAACCTCCGTGTGTGGAACCGTTAATTTTGACACAGCCTTCTCACTGTGCACGTTTTTGGATTACACCGTTGCTGCAGACCGAGGAACCGTCTCCAGCTTCAAGTGAGGTTTAATGATGCTGCTACAGTAGCTGTACTTGTACGTGTATGACAACGGATACTTAGATATATATTAATCCTATTATTGTCAAAAGCTAAGAGTTACAAATAATATCATGCATGCATATAATATTATGTACGTGGCAATAGTAGTAAGTCCGATATGGGGTTTAAACACCCAGAGCACAGAGTTCCCAAATTAATGAGATAGCGCTGCAGGTTGCAGGGTAAAGCTTAGCCTTTTAACATTGCAGCTTCCTTTTGGCTCTGGCAGGGCTGAGAAGATAAAGCTCCGCCAGCTAACCCCTCAAGGCACAAATTGCGAGTGGGTCTATTGTACGAGCCTGTTTGAGAGCAATATACTGGGAATTTCATACATTATGTGTATATGTGACACATTGCTCTTCTTTCTTAAGTGTGCATGGGCCATACTAAGACCAAACACTAGTCCCGCATATATAGCCAGACCCATGCTCGCTGTGACTGACATCACCGGGTGATGTCGGTCCCCTAAAATGGCCAAGTGAGATGGGATCTGAGCTTTTCCAGACTGCAAATGTTACTTTTGTTTCTGTTCGGTACTGAAATTCTAAATTACAAAAAAGAATCTCGACCTCATTAAAATAAACCCCAAGGACCAGCTCAAGTGTCATGCATAGTAGAGAATACTTACACACAGAATTGTTCACTGTTATGCAGCCTTCCAGAATTTATTTTAATTATAAGAGGTTACTGTTACCATATTTAATAAGTTGAAAGGGAAATATGTTGAACTGTTACATAGTATATATGTTACATATATGCTAATAAATTAAATATGTTGTTTCAATTTGTATTATTGACAAATTGATTTGAATGGTCAATTTGGTTGTTGTTGCCCAGTGTGTACCTTTAATCATATGCACATAAGGCATGCTTTCAACTTCACAGTTAACTTTTTTGATACCATTATCCCTTAAAGTCACAGATCAATGCCAGGGGTGCCTTTTGTATTTACATGTGTATACTACTAAGCATAGTGCTCACTCTAGTCTCGTACCCAGGCTCACTTTCGCATGTTTTTTTTTGGCAGATGGAAAAAAAAGTGGGGCTGGATACGAGTACTTACTAGAGGCGATACATGTCATTATCTTTGTGCAGATTATATTTGATTTGCATAGTTTGAATGGGTTTGCAATTTTGGCATATTTGCATCAATGCTGCATTCTGATTCTCGTGGAAATTTCATCAAATTCAGAGAAGAAAGTCCGACTCAGTAAAATATGAACAGCTATAGAATAGTGCAATTGACATCAAATAGTGTGCTGTAACCTGCCAATTGTCATGAATATTTTGCATGCACTCAATGATCCTGATCTATTCAATATATTCTCACTTTTTTAATAGCTTCACCATGCCTGGGGTGTAATTCCAGTAAGGGTGATATTGCTGAATAATGAAGATTGCTGTGTTTTGTATTTGGGGCATCATGACTGTCTTGCATATCATGAAGTCTATACATTTATTATTTAAAAATACAGTCTATGCTAAACGTAGACTTCATTTTATGCAAGACATTCATGATGCTAATGATAACTTTCTTACAAGTCAAGACTTTAAACTTCAAGTTGTTAACTGCATTGAGACAGAATTCACAATTCCAGCTAAAATCATCAACTCTTAGTTGATGATCCACCACTTGGACTTGTACACCAGTGACCTGATATGATAAACGTTGGCACAAGTACCACAATGCACTGCAGTGAAGTCGAAAATTTAATGATTTACGGATGAATCAGTCTGCAGACAATAGTTGGTCCCGTGGGTTTGTTTAATTTTGATGTGGCATCTTCAAATAATAAAATAGTGACACATAAAAGTTTGCAACACCGATATGATATCATTATGCCAATTTGTTTCACTTTGCAATGTGCATCGCTAACATAAAGCCTTATTTCAGGTATCCATATTGCCGTTTTCGCAGCTTCCTCAAAACGATAACATTTGAGCAATTCTGCCATCAAGAAGTATTTTAAATCCAGTTGTCATTCCCATTTGCAGCACTGACAAATAGTCTAGGAATGGTCATTAGTCTAATGGCTGGTGGATGAACAAAACTATCCTAGACAAAAGGATCAAGAACGCCAACGAGGCAACAAAGAGAGCCATCTCATTGAATGTACAAAGAAAATCCAAACGGCCATGTTGGTTGTTAACGTCATATGCACATGATTGTCACGTATAACATAATGGTGACATATATGTCTGACCATTTTGCAGATTTGAACTTGAAATGAGAACATTCATAAATGGCGATAGTGATGGCTAAAATTTTTACCCAATGAACTTGAACCCTTGCAGAGGTGAAGGAAAAGTCTAACGAAATAAAAAACTTAAGCCTCTCGGGGTATTTATTTAGTCTTTCATTTAAGAGTAAAATACGGATAAATCTTTGAACATGTGGCCATGATATAAAGAAACTTGACTCTCAAGAGTAAACCAGCAAGATCTAGCAGGTGAAATGTAATTCTCTCAGCGGTTTTTTGTCTTCATCAATGTCGCAGAAGCTTGAAGACTATTAAGGAAAGTCAAACTAAGCATCCAAGCAAACTACATTGTATGATCAATCCTAGGAGCAAAAGCAGTACACAATCATATCAGAAGCCATTTTATTTGCAGGTCATGGATAAGTAATTTTGCGGATCTTTTTGAATCACAAAAACCACATAATTTTTTAACCGCAAAAATTTCCTGATATACAGCATATATGTATTAGTTATATCCTGTCCAGGTGTGCTACAGCAGAAATACAGTGCTGAATTCCAAAAGTAGGGAGAGATCGAATACTCTGTATTTTGTTTCATCACAAAAAACTGTGGTATCCCAGACATACAGTAGTCTGGCATTTTGGTTTTCAGTATGAACTGGAGATTTGAATGACTCCTGACATTGTAGACCGTGCATGTTGATCATGGTTGGAATGCTTGTAAACCTTGAAATATAATAATACCAACAGTAAAGACTTGAGGTGGTCTGGGGATTGGTGACAGTGGTCTCAAGGAATTTTTTTTAGAAATATTATCATGAAAGCTTGTTTTTTGTTCATTTCCACATAAATCCTGCCTTTCAGGAAAGCTCAGATACAAGTCTATAAGGGGGGGGGGGGGGGCAGCAGCAATCCTGCGCCCCCCTGAACGCAGCCATGGAATTGTTATAGTTAGAGTTGCGTTGCTGTATAATAGCAGTGCTCACAATAACTTTTGGAGGTGTCCCACACCTCCAGAATGTCTGGGCATTCACATACAGTGGACCCCTCTAATCCAGCCCCCTGAGTTGGGGACAACCCTCTAATGTGGACACATACCACTGGAACCAAATATTCCACTGTAATAAGTCACAGTACGTACATCTTTAACCCCTGAAATGAGGACACCTCCATAATCAGGACAGTGCTTTCAGGTCCCAAGGTGTCCGGATTAGAGGGATTCTGCTGTAATTGTTCGGACATGATAATTTTGACTAGCGATGACATTCTTTGCTAGCTTCTCCTTTCTATCACATATTATGCAGTTGTAAGCAAGCATGCATACCGTATTTGACCGTATAAGGGCCGGGCCCTAATAAAGGCCAGATTCATTTAATAGGCGGGGGGTAAAAGCAGCCCTAGGTAAACAATGGCCGGGTCCAAATAATAGCCGGGTCTCAGTAAGCAAAATGGCCGCATTAATCGATCGAGGAACAACACGTAGTCAATTATCATTTATCGTAAAACATCTAGATTGACTTCTACTATTGTTTAGCCTTTGATAATATGGATAAAGATACCAAAAGGAACTAAACTACCCTGTAGATGCAGCCAAATGATTCCAGCAACTTCCTTCTGCAACGGGACAGACTTTGGATTTTGCTCGTAAGCAGTAAAATGTCCCTGTTCCATGGGTTCTTATTTGATTAAGCCGACTAAGCCAAGTTATCTGCCCTGTTGATGCGTTATTATGATTATAATATTATAGAAAATGCAGATGGATTTATCGTAAACTAGTTGTGAACATAGTTCAGAACCTCACGGAAATATAGGAATGTACGTATACGCATCACGCTGCTGACGTCATGCACATGGCTGACCAATTGGAGCTCCCGAACAACAGAAGGCCGTTTCCTGCTTCAACGAAAGACAGTTTCAAAAATTGTTGCCCAAAATTTTTAGAAATGTTTTCTCTTTGCATCTTAAGAACCTTCGTCGCCATTTAGCGTGAAGAATGCCAACGTGAGGGACCGAAATGTAAGTGTCAGAAAAGTCTGCATTATGCCAACACGACTTAGTCCATACGCAGTTCATTCATCTCATTCTGTAGCACTGCCGTGCCCCACTTCGTAGAAGTATGTGAATTGTTGCTAGTTTTTAAGACGCGAATGCAACTTTCGACGAAAGAAAACACCTCTGGGACCCAATATCCAGATTTCTAGTTCTGAAAGTCATTAAGCGCGTGGGTGCTGTCTTTGGACTCCCCTTCGCAACCAAAACAATTAACCTCGCTACCGCTCAGTAATTATTTGAGAAAGTTTTTGGGTTCAAATAAAAGCCCTGCTCATTTAGTGGCCATATCAAAAGTGCCAAATAAGAAATAAAAGCCCGGGCTATCATTCGGTCATATACGGTATGCTGATTCCATTATTTTTGTACTATTTGCAGTGGCAATTTAGCATTCCACCGTTTACAGAACGATTGTATTGTTTTCAGTATAAGTGAAAAGGCTTTGCACAACTTGCTTCTATAGCACCAGTGTCTACACTTAGAAGAGGCTGTTTTGAACTGAAAGGCCACTAAACAGGTGTTCTCTCCTGTGGTGTATACCACTACCTGATCAATAGCAATAAGCGCCAGACCACAAATTTGTCACCTGAACAATGAAAGCCTTCTATAGCCTTGAACACTTCCTTTGAGTAGACACAATGTCCAAAGTTGATAACATCTCGGCATTCACTGAAAATGATCAGAAAATGTCCAATGTTTGGTTAATATTCTGAGCTTTTAATTATTTAATTTTGTGTCAAGTCTTAATGTACAAACGATGTAAAGGATAGTAACCTAAATACTACAATATGTGATCTATGCTGCAGCCTTCCAAGCAGTGATAAGGATCCCCTTATTAGTAACCTCAACTGTGACGGTGTGTCTGAGCTGAGTATGTGCACATTCTCTTTGGATGTCACCAACTGCACAAAGTCAAATGAAGCAGCCATTAGCTGTGGTCAGTGAGAGTCTGGTTGTATTGTGGAGTTGTTGAGTCTTGTTCACTTTCTAGTAGTATGTGCTTTATATATGTTGGTATTGACTTGTGAGAATAACAGTGGGCGGACTAGTGGTTTGTACATGTCTGTCTTTGAAATACTGTGTTGTGTGTTGTGTGTGTGTGTGTGTGTGTGTGTGTGTGTGTGTGTGTGTGTGTGTGTGTGTGTGCGTGTGTGCACGTGTGTATGTGTGTGTGTGTGTGTGTGTGTGTGTGTGTGTGTGTGTGTGTGTGTGTGTGTATGGTGTTTGTATGCACATGATGTGTGTGTGTGTGTTTGTGTGTGTGCACATGTGTGTGTGTGTGTGTGTGTGTGTGTGTGTGTGTGTGTGTGTGTGTGCACGTGGGTGTGGGTGTGTTTGTGCATTCATGTACATGTGTATGTTTATGTGTACATATGTGCATGCAAACATATCACATCTCTCCCTCAGTAGCAACTAGTTTGTCGTCTGTAGCACAATTGATGCTATCAATATTGATATGCTCACGCTGGATTTCAGATTTTATGAAGGCCATTATAAACTGAATCAGATTCATCCTAGTATCAATTTTACTGCCACCAAGTGCTACTTGTTGTACCCTCTGTGTTGTGGCCAAACTAAATTAGGTGTTTTATCATGCATTTCTTCTCCTCGTGTCTTCTCTATAGTTCTGACTCCTGGTGAGGTGGCTGGAATCGTTGTAGGAGCTGTTGCTTTTTTTCTCATTCTGGTCTTGATCCCAGTGCTGATCTGCTGCTGCTGTTGCTGTGGATTCTGTGCCTGTTTGAAGGGCTATAAGAAGATTTAACCATTACGTTGTACAAGTTGCTATCATAGTCTGAATACATGGTTTGTAGTGACAGTTTCTACCATTTTACATTTAATTTAGCTCAATTAATTAAAGCTGTAGCAAATACTTTATGGCTTTTTTGGCACTAGCAAAGCATTGTGTTTGTAGACTTTTTGCTATGACTTGCAATTGAAATTTGCTGCTTTTAAAGGCATGATCATGAGCCAATTATGCGCACAGATTTATGAATAATAGGTACCTCTGTAAATCATGAATAATTTGCAAATAATTAGGGAATGTACCGGTATATTCAAAATTCGTAGCATAAAATGGACGATCAGCTCAACATGGAATGTATTTGCTTCCCCTTCAAATATGGCTGTTTTATTTCACAGTATAAGAAATACCCTCTTAAGAATGCATAATACCACATGCATGCAGTGAGTATGAAAAATGTGGAGTCTTCTGTCTATATTATAAGTTGTCATGAATATTAATCTTTATATACAAGTGGGAAATTTAAAGTTTATCAACAAACTTAAGCTACATGCATATGCAGTGCATAAGCCATCACCTAAGGAAGGTGTTGCAGCTGTATAGGGTGTGCATTGATGAGAATAATAGGTGGAGTTTGAACAAATATAATTGAATAAAGTAATAGGTGGCCATGGTATTTGGTGAATATAATTGGCTCATGCCTATGCCTTGCATATTATTATAGGCATGAGTTGAAATTTTATAGCAAATTAGGGGGTATGCATTATGATTTGCCGTGAATGTTTCAGAGTCTTCCAATATAAATTGGCTGAGAAAAACAAGCACGGACCAATTTTACATGCAAACATTTATTTGGCCACAGGAGATGCATATTGCCCCTATTCCTGAAAGCCGGACACAACAGAACCACCTAAATTTTTAACTACAGCCAGCATAGATACTTTAACCTACGTAGGTTAGAGTATCTATGCAGCCAGTAAGGTTGACAGGAGTTGTAAGTTCATATAGCCTTTATCAGTACGAAGTCTCGGGTGGCCAAATTTGTATCTGGGCGAATTGTCATTTTTTTACTCTAGTCGGGTAGAATAAAATGGCGGCCGGCGGAAGGGGCTGGGTTAGTCTCGTACCCAGACCGTCACTCGGGTGCCGCCATTTTATGCCGCCCTCGCGATCGGTCTGGAAAAAATTGAGCCAAAATCTGTACCAGGGTCCTCGTCTGGCTGGGACCAAAACACCCTTTGTAATAGTAATTGCCGAATTGTAAACGTTATTAAAAATAATGCAAACAATTTGCAACGAACGCATCGACTAATCTGGAAAAATGGCCGAATAGGATCAAGTTCAAGTTCTACAACAGGTTTACGTGTCTTCTTTAGCCAAGTGGCAAACAATCCCTTCTGTTATCGGCATTATAAGTGAAAAGATTCTTCTGTCTGTGATCTGCGCCCTTGCTACCAATGAATGTCTGCGAAAACGCCAAATGCAGAACTTTCGCCCCCCCAACAAGCCCGGGTTGCCTATAAAACGTTTGATTTCGTATGTTGATGACTAGAGTTCTATGTGCTTCTTACACGACTGGAGTTCTATGTGCTTCTTACACGATCGTCGCCGCGACCACTCAGTCGATCGAAAGAGCCAGTGGAAAGCTGAACGAAAGCACATTCCCGGCATTCCCCCGGCCCAATGTAGCCATTGCAGCGCATCTTTGCTTTTTTATGTGGGATTAGCTCGTATACGTATTTAGCTGCTGAAACCCCTCCAGCAAAGAAGAATCTATCGAATTCGACTACGCCATATTGAAATCGCTACCGTGATTTCCTACCCAGACAGACCATACTAACATTGGAGTGCTGTATAATTTGTCAATTGTCGAAGTTTGCGGTTGTCTGTTATTCACTGCTTCTCCGCCCCCTTGGTACAGCTTAGGCCTCAGTCTTTTCCGGACCCTTTCGTCTCGTCTAGGTATCAGACTAGGGCTGGGTACGCTGGGCGTTGCCTACAACGTTTCCGGCTCGCCTTGTCTCACGTGAGTCTGCACGTGCATACACACACGTGACCTAAATCCTGAAAACTTGTCCGGACAGGCGTGGCTGTGATTCTCAAGTATTTGGTTTGACCAGTATCATCATGAAGACTGCTTTAATCCTTGCTTTTTGTTTGGCAAGTAAGTGTACTTTAATTGTAACTTTAGTAGGTCTTACTGTACTGAACGTATTAGCAATTTCATTACTACTTCGCGGCGGTAGCCAAGCTTCAAGTTGTAAGGATTCGAGTGTGTGTGGGGTCGACTATCAATGCGTGGTTTCAGCATAGATTCTCCAACCTACGCAACCGGTTAAAGTATCTATGGTTTCAGTATGATTTTCTATAGATATTGAGTGCCGTAACTGGGAGTTGACAATGTACAGTCTAAATTGTAACTACCCTAATTTGGGGCAGGCCCTAATTTGGGTCGCTTCGAGCCAAACGGTATCAACTGTGGCGCTCAGAAGAATCGTGCAGTTTACTTTACTGATCGATTATACTCCATGCCATGCTCTGTACTCAAATGACAAGAGCGCCACAGTTTACCGTTTTGTTCAAAGCGACCTATATTAGGGCCTGCCCCAAATTAGGACGGTTTACCTTATTGCATGTAAATGGAAAACAAGATCATCAACTTTTATAATATTCTGTTCGGACTCCTTTTTTTTAAATTGACAATTTTTAGTATATTTTGTGACTGTTGGCACTATTAATTTAAGCACAAACAGTTGTCATTTTCTGCTCCAAGTGGTTTCTGTATACAGTGCAAACTGGTATAAGCACAGAGTCGATTAACGAGAAATGTTGCTAACAAGAACAAATTCAATGTTTCCATTATTATAAACTGCTGTATGTGTAATCATAGACACTTCAAACTTAGATACTCTGAGTATTTAAGTTTAGAGTGTCTGCATGCAATATACTATTATTGATCACACTTTCGGTCAGAATTCAGAATTTAAATTATGTAACTACTGGGACCACTTAGCCAAAAATACAGGCTACTTTACAGGGTTTCCCGAAAATTTTATAAAAACACTTATTTCCAGTGCACCCTGGGATTCTTGTTGGCCAGTTTCCACTGTTTTCTCAGTAAGTATTTGTTCTTCATTTCTTATGCAGTCTGTATCTAATTTAGCTAGTTTACTTTGCATTCTCTAGACTTTTGCTTCGGGCAGCAAGTTGCTAATGTTCGGAAAATTACCTTGGCAGGTGATTCTTCAAGTAGTGGACGTCTCAACGCTCAAGTTACTATTTTAGATACTCTCGCGATTGACAATACTCCTGTGTGTGGCAGTGTTGACTTCTTCACAGCTACCTTCATCTGCCAGCAGTTGGGGTTCATAGTGGCCTCTGACTACGGCACTGTTAGTGACCTTAGGTATGTACTTCCTGTATGTTTGCACAATTTTGATAATGGATTTCTCGTTCTCTGTATTGTGTAAATTGTGGACTGTCTGCGCTATATAAAAACCATTTAAAGGTGGAAAAAAGGAGATGTGGGATGTAGGAATTTGCACACTGCACCTGGTCCAACCAAACTCTGTCTAGCTCTGTGCCCATCTAGCCCCATGCATGCCTAGCCCTGTGCCCGTCTAACGTCCCTCCGTGTTCTTTGTTCCAGTGTTTTCTTACAAGTCAATGATTCATCCCTATATAACAGAGTGCTGTCTTTGTGTGTATACTTAAGTCTTGAGTGTAGAATAATTATTTTATTAACAGTAGGATCACGTGTATATCTTTATGTATTTTATATTGTTACATAAGGCTAGGTATTTGTTGTATAACACTGTATGAGGGACCATGTGTTTGATTGAGTTTGGGGTTTACTGTGTGCATGGAGTTCTTGGCGTAGGAGCCCAGCTCGGGCTGGTGCTCCACACTATAGTGCTTTATTAATGAATGGATTCAAAGTCTGACCGTCACAGAGCGAACAACCTAGGTGCAGTCGCATTACATTTGGAGGCATGCTTGTGTACTTCTTTGCATTATAATCGCTTCACGGCTCTTTCATCCCTTAAAGTATCTACAGTAGGTACTGAGCGTTTCCTGCTATCAAGAAATATTGTTGGCACAAAGTCAACGCTCTTTGGATCACGAGAAGGCCTTTCTGATACAAAGTGAACTCTGCAAAGTTGATTGTGATCCTTTGGTGCCCACCCACCTCCTCTCGAAATGGCCTGTAGCCATCGCCTCTACATTCATGGGAAAAACAAAAAAAAAATCTGATGCCTGAACCTTTCTTATACCGATTGGCACAGTTCACGGCACAGTAACTGACAGGCATTCCTTGAAATCTACACTGTAACAGGAAAGTTTAACCAAATACATACGTGTTTGTGTGCAATGCTTTTACCAACAGTAAAAGTACGTATGCGTGAAAGATTGCGTTATTATTGAAAATATCTATACGTATATAGAGTACTTAGTTTACCATTATACTCCATATTATATTATATTATTTTATTATATTAGCCCAAACATGACAACAGGCCTCTATTTGCAGTAACTTGATTTTCTGATTAAATGTTTCTAGTATGTGCTTATTGCAAAGATGCTTGACAGGCTATATACGTAGTAGCACCCTCTACATGATGATGTTATAAACAATAGGCATGCACCCATGTTCCAACTAAGCAGTTGTGCTCGCTTGTGTGTATCCTGTGTCAATCGTATGACACTGTTAAGGTTGGTCTACTGTTTGGTTGCTGGCTGGAAGAATTGGTTTGTTCAATTGAAATACTGTCATGTAAACTCAGCAACCCATACCTGGGGTAGTATACAAACTTCTGGATAGTAAGTACTCCTCTTTCTGTCCCCTCCTATGGATACAGTACATATACGTAAGTCTGCCATTGATAACAAGGTACTGATTTTGTCTGAGGTACTTATGATATAAGCAAGTTCTATCTCCACCAAGTTTGTAAAGTAAATGACTACCATGCATATATGTACGGGTGTAGTTGATCTGTTTCTTCATTATTCTCCAATTAGTGTTCCTGGTACATCAACCCCAGCTCTCATTCGGAATCTGAACTGTGATGGTGCATCATTTTATAGTGATTGCACGTTCTCTCAGGGTCTTGTCCCCACCTGCTCTTTATCTGATCAGGCAGCCATCAGTTGTTGTGAGTTGAAAAAGTGTTTTACTTGTCAGTTGATATGATTTTATAGACCCACAACCATCCCTCTATTTTGTAGAAGCCGGTTGTTTAGTGCATACCGTTATTAGGTGCATACCGTATAGATGCTAATTTTCACGGGAGGTATATTTCACGAATCAAGAACTTGCATGGCTGTAATTCACGATTTTATTTTTTGTGAATGGACCTGTCCCTACTATCTAACCAAAATTATAATATATTTGCAATTTTGTTTTCTCGAATGCTGACTCGTTTGCAAAATTTGCAAAAATAAAGTCCTAAAGTGTGTGGATTTTGCTCCCTATAAGCATATAAAGAAGAAATGTGCACGTGTCCATGCAGTTATCTGTTCCTGCATTTGTATGCAATGCCATGATATTACAATTATACTCATAATATAAGTTCAATGCTCTCGGTGTCTCTTCAAGGGTGTAGCAAAAATTCATAAATAAACTCACTTTGGCACTGAGTTGTGGGAACCACTTCTTTCCCATGTCCCTTTTGGTGCCAACTACAATTTGATGGCATTTGCAACTCCCTTTATGCCTTCAAGTGTTATGTATGTGGATGGATATGTATATTGTACTACAATTCTATTGTAGCTATCACAATTATGTTTCTCAACATGCCGGTAAGCTTAACCTGTAGACGCCTTTATCCTTACAGTATGTACACACATACATTTCTGCTGTTATTGCATAATTCAGCATTGATAATGCCATGCCGTAATAAGAAGAGTATTACATGGTGTATTCCTTTGCTCAAGTGCGTCAATATAACCTACTGCATGATTAATTACTTCTGACTTCTATGCATGTGTAGGCAAAAATCCACCATGAAATTGTAGAATTATAATTAAGCTATGCTAGGGTTGGGGTTAGAGGTAGGGTTACACACATGTTCCCCTAACTATAGCCTACCCTACACCCTACACATAGGGTGCGTTTGCTCAGAGTGAGAATCTTATTATAATGGAGGTAGGCCCGGGCCGATTTTTTGTTTGCACTAATCTAACGAACTGTGCGAAGAATTCGCAGCGGACTTTTACCAACGTTCCTAGCACTATTCGGTGGGTGACCTCGAGGGGGTTTCTCTCCCTTTGCTTGCGAAATGAAGGATTTTTGAAATTTGCCCGTACTTGGCTACGAGGCACCATAATATAGTTTACGATCGAAAGTGGAAAAATATACGGCTTTTCCTTTACAATCTTTGTCTGGTAACTCCTCCTAGGAAAAGAAAGCTATCACTTTATGGCCGCCTCAGATTCTCTTCGCAAAATGTGAGTGGCTATAACATACCTCGGGGAAATCGGCCATACATGATACGCTGCGCTGACACGCATGCGTGACAAAACTTGAACATTCTACAAATAGCTGATTCATAAACACGACAGAAAAAACACACAGTCAATGAAAATTAGGCTATAACACCAATGCAACAAGTATGTGTGGCACAATACTCTAATTCTATCCATATAGCAAATCACAGTGGGATGTGGTGTGTGTGTGTGTGTGTGTGTGTGTGTGTGTGTGTGTGTGTGTGTGTGTGTGTGTGTGTGTGTGTGTGCGTGGTGTGTGTGTGTGTGTGTGTGTGTGTGTGTGTGTGTGTGTGTGTGTGTTTGCGTGGTGTGTGTGTGTGTGTGTGTGTGTGTGTGTGTGTGTGTGTGTGTGTGTGCATGTTCATGCGTGTGTATATGGTGTGCATATATGCATGCCTGTGTGTAAGTGTGTGGGGGAAGGGAGGGAGGGAGGGAGAAAAGGAAGGGGGAAGGAGGGAGAGAGAGGTGTGAGAGGTGTGTGTATATATGTGTATACGTGTGTGGGGGAGGGAGGGAGTGAAGGCGGAAGGGAGAGAGATGTGTGAGAGGTGTATGTACGTGTGTGTGTCTGCGTGTGTATGCGTACATGTGTGTGTATGTGTGTGTGTGTGTGTGTGTGTGTGTGTGTGTGTGTGTGTGTGTGTTTGTGCATGCGTGCATGCGTGTGTGTGACATGTGTGTGTATGTGTGTACATGTGTGTGGTGTGTGTGTATGTGTGAGAAAGAGAGATGGAGGGAGGGAGAGAGTGAGGGAGGGAGGAAAGGAGAGAGGGAAGGGGGAGGGAGGGAGAGAGAGGTATGAGGTGTGTGTGTGTGTGTGTGTGTGTGTGTGTGTGTGTGTGTGTGTGTGTGTGTGTACGTGTGTGGAGGGAAGGAGGGAGGGAGAAAAGGAAGGGGGAAGGAGGGTGAGAGAGGTGTGAGAGGTGTGTGTATATATGTGTATACGTGTGTGGGGGAGGGAGGGAGTAAAGGAGGAAGGCAGAGAGATGTGTGAGAGGTGTGTGTGCGTGTGTACCAAATCTGTAGTTAGTAGTATAATATTTGAAATGTTACCTTCTTTTCTAATTCTTTTCTAAATCACCATTTCTAATCTTTATATACAATACTATACTGTTGCAATAGAAAGCTGCAGTAATGGAACACAGGGATCACAAAACTTGAGCTTGTAGATACAGTTAGAAGAATCGATCTTGTTGGTGTATGGCTTGAAGACATCGTTCTCGCTTTTAGGTAAATTTAAATCGTAAATAATTAAAACGAATATATGTTACGATCCAATGATTCTTTTTCAACTTTACATGTATTTGGTTCACTGGTTGTAGTTAATTTCGCTGACTTTGTATAGATTTTACTTTTGTTCGAAGCTGCCATTTTCTCCCATGCAGTGCACAGTACATCCATACTTAATTGTACAATGCTAAATTAGCGGGTACATTTATTGGCGGGTATAATTGTTAGTGGGCACTTAAGTTAGCGAATTTGAGGCTCCTCGCTAATTTCGCTAAAGTTAGTACCTGCTAACATTTGTAGCCTTAAGGTATTTGCTCAGATACAAGACTAGAGAGGCACCTAATCTCCAAGGGGGGGGGGGGGGGCAGCGGGAGGCAAGTGCACCCCCAACCACCTCCCCCCCCCCCCGAATGCAGCCCTGCTCACTTCTATTGTTTCTGATTGTAAGAGTTGTAGTATTTAATGGTGTTCTGACTTCTTAATTGTTGGTCTTGTATCTCCCATCCAGTATTGACCCCTGGTGCAGTTGCTGGCATTGCTATTGGAGCATTCCTCTTCTGTCTCCTCCTCTTCTGCATCCCCATCCTCATCTGCTGCTGTTGCTGCTGTGGACTGTGTGCCTGCATAACAGGTGCCAGTGGTGGCGGTGCTGGTAGTGGTGTTTACCATAAGATGTAGTTGGAGGAAAACTTTAGTTCTCGGGACCTTGTGGCCCCCACTTGTAGTTAGGTATGCACCTTTAAATGTGCTGCTATAGTTTCTTGTGTTAGCTGTGGCAAAGTACATATAACCATTACAGTACATTTACTGTTACAGTAGCTATTAATCTCTCGTTATCCTGTAATAAACCATAATACCACTATAACTATGTTTGCATTTTAATATTCGAATAGTTGATATACACTGGAGCTGGAGCTGCATACTACACGTGCCAAATGCCTGGGACAGCTGTTGAGTAGTCCCTAATACAAAGTCGAGCAATCTCGACACTGCATGGGCATCATGCTATGGATTGATGCAATCAAACTTGCATTATACAAGCATCTGTGTAAGATACCTCCTGCATGGATTAATATTCAAGTGTCTCATGTATACAGTATTAATACAGTGGTTTAGTTGAGATTCAGCGCATATAGTTGCAGGACTTTTATGCGAGTATCTTGCATGGTACATATTACGTGTCCACTGTCAGGAAAATTGGGTATGCATATTATTTTTGGAGTTTGTTGCATTGTCCCTAGGACTGGAGGAGATTCAAACTCATATAAGTACCATTTTATGGCTGAGCAATGATGACTGCAATGTATATGAAATGTACATTGCTATATGTATATATATATATATATATATATATATGTGTGTGTGTGTGTGTGTGTGTGTGTGTGTGTGTGTATTATACTTTAATTACATGCAAGTCCGTACGTATAAGGTAAACCGTCCTAATTTGGAGCAGGCCCTAATTTAATTGGGTCTCTTCAAACAAAACGGTAAACTGTGGCGCTCTTGTCATTTGACTACAGAGCATGGCATGGACTCAGGAGTATAGTTTGATCAGTAAAGTAATTAAAACTGTGCGATTCTTTTGAGCATCACAATTTATACCGTTTTGTTCAAAGCGACCCAAATTAGGGCCTGCCCCAAATCAGGGCGGTTTGCCTTATATGTGCAGATACCGCAAAAGTAGGACCTGGTGCATGTTCTATTGTGATGTATATAGGTGTTACTTTGACCAACCTGACTGTGTGGTGACTACAGCTCTATATAGACATCTACCTAGTTATAGCTACCTATACTATTTCATGCTCATAGATTGCGTTGCTCCATGCACCACACACATGCACCCTGATTCTGTCTCCCTTCATTATAGTATAATATTATGTAATATAGTTAATTAAGTTATAATAAATGATAATAATCGATAATAATAATAATAATCGATCGCCGCGTGGCCAAAGATGGCGCCCAACACGCAGGGGATCACAATCGATCACAAATTCGAAATGCTCAGAAAAAGATTCAGTCTTCGGATTAGGTTTCCAGTGGTTACCATCTCCAACACCTGCTGCTGTCCAATGGAATGGGTTGTGTTCTTCCCTGCGCTTTCCGCCTTTTTGGCTTTTACTGTTGACGCTTCCTCCTCCACGGGTGGTCTGCCAGGTGGTGATCGAATCCACCTTCAATCGTTCCTACATGAAGAGCCACTGGATCATGACCAGGCTTCAAATGGATACACTGTCTAGATCTCCTACATCTGCTGTTGTCCAGGGGAAGGAGTGTGTTCTTCTCTGGACCTCCCACCATTTTGGCTTTAATTTGCTGTTGGCGCCTCCTCACCTATGGGCATGCCAGCTAGACAGTTAGGAAATCGGCCAGTTCATTTGCCTGCAGTGAAGAACAATCTAAGAACAATCTTTAGTTTACAATTTTGTCAAGTTGTTATAAATGAATGATAATAATAATAATTAATAATTTCTTAATATTTAAACTGGGTGAGCCATTAGCCAGAGGCTGCTATTGAGGCCCACAGTATTCCACACACTCACCCACACACACAATCAAATTGAATTATATACATTAAATCAAATTAGAAGTAGTTTGGTGGCTGCAGAATACAATTCAGTTTGTGCATATGTACGTATATGTATGTATATTAGCTGCATGTCAGTCTCTGTTCATTTGATGTTTAGTTCTAAAGTTAATTGTTGTTATTCATGCATGTGACTTTAAGAGCACAAATATATGCAGCATTCAAAGCTTGTAGGGACAGTGAGCACCCATGAGCTATAAATCCTTGATACACCCCTGTAGCATGTATGCATGTTTTGTGAAATTCAATTTAGTACTTAAAGTGCTGGATCATGCAGAGCCAAAGGATCACTTGACACAGGAAGAGCTGGCCAAGTTCCTCACTGAAGAAGGAGAACCTTTCAGCTCTGAGGAAATAGAAGAGCTTATGGCAGCTGCCTTGGATTCACAGAAAGGAACAGTGAATTATAGAGAATGTGTCCATGCAACAGCTAGTTGAGAAACAAGCTTAGACCCCAAATCGTTTGTCCTGTCTCCACTGCTTGCATTGAGATGGCAGGGCAAGACATATATATTGCATTTTAACATGACATTGTACACTTGTTTTGCATCTCTGCATATTATCCATGCATATTCTGTACATTGCTTGGGAAGAATGTTAATGCCATGTACCATTGATTCAAACTCCTAGCTATATAAACAGTATATAGAAATTTATTTATGTGTAGATTATTATGATGCTGCATAATATATACACTATATTGTCTAGTGTGTGTGTGTGTGTGTGTGTGTGTGTGCTTGTGCTGAAGTTTTATTCACTGTGATAAGACGCAGCGTGGCCTTGTTCACTTTTATTCATCTTTGGCGTGTAAAGTCATTAGTAAAGGTCATCTCTAGTCTGGCGTAGCTCAGACCCAAACCCGCTCGGCCATTTTCGGGGACTGACGTCACCGGGCGAGCGGGAAAGGGTCTGGCGCAACTCATCATTGGTAAGGATGCTTGTCCTGGGTTGACCCCGACGGTGCCGAAAAGTTGATTAATGTCGCAATATTGCTTTGATTTATTAGCGGCTATCCAAATAAGGGCTATGAATTACACAATAACCTAAGTACACGTGTTTCACACTCAAGGAGCTTGAAGAGTTGACTCCACAACAGCTACTCCAACAACGTTCTCCAAATATTTAATGAAGTTTTTGACATCTTTAGATTCTTTCAAATTCGGCAGCAATGGTGTCTTCTTTGCCAGGGGATGGATTGCGCGCCCGATGTCCTCGACAAGGTCTGCCTCCAGGGACTTCACTGCCTTTTTAACGTCTTGTTGGATATCGTCTGGCCTTTGGTGACGCCCTTCGGGTGTGTCCTCGTCATCGCCAAACTGTCTGCGCACGTTACTAAGGCTGTACAAGCCTCGACTGCAGCGATGGATAGTTTCCTTTCTGGAGATGTTCGAGGAACGGTCCCCTATGAAGTTCTTCAATTGTCTGAAGAAACAAAATAAGGCTAGTGATTCATGTTTTATAATTTGTGATTACTACATTCATTGTACCTGTTGTGGTGTTCCATTGTAAGGTCGCACGCTATGTTTTTCCCTCTTCTTCCATGGTTGTTCACCGTCCTCATGTATAGTGCCTCTTTCTGCAGTCTTTCAGACATGGTGTCATTTACCTGGAAGATAAATTGGACTATCTCCCTTGCATAGTTCTTGCGGCCTGTGCTCTTCATAACATGAAGTAGAAGTGGGGTAATCCTCTTAAATCTTGCACCATCCCCCTCCCTTGTAACGTCCCGGTAATGGAACCAAAGGAAGCATAGGGTACATAGCTCCTGGGGAGTGAAAATACAGATATGTAGTTGACCTGTTAGTCTCGGACAATAGATATAGTGGCTTTCAGTGTCATTATTTACGTACCTGTGTGTGTTGAAGAACCTTGTCTTGGGGTGGCTCTCCTGTTAGGCACGTTAAACGATCCACTACTTCCTTGGCCAGTCGTTTGACATCATGACTATCCCGTTCTTCCTTGTATCCCTCTTCAACTGTTAGCCCTAGGATTATTAGTGCCATTCGGATGACATAGGCAGCTAAAACATCCTCCATAAGGGCTTCAGTGGCATTCATGTTCTTTGCAGGCTCGGGTCCCACTGCTGAGCGATTGGTCACGTTGCGTAGATGTTTAAGTGTGCCAGGTGTGGAGTCCGTGTTCTTATACATCCTTGCAAATGTGCCCTGTATGTGGCATTTAGTCATGTTAAAAGCCACTGTACAATTATTGGTGCTGATAGTTTATTGTGCACTGTTTGAACTCACAATTAGGAGAGCTTGTTTAGTGTGCCAGTCCTCAAATATTGGCACAAGACCTTCTAGGCGAGAGCATGCAGTCAACTCTCCGCTCATGCTCAACTGGGCAGACCTTGCTCTTGCAACAGTGAGCTGATCGCCTCCGAGGAGTATGGGGTACACATTGACCTCTTCAACCTGTAATATCCAATTGTATACAGTCAAGTTACAACCATACTTCAGAGCCACTTTGTACTACTCACAGTAATCTGTTCCTCATTGGGTATGGACACATTAACTTGCTCCTTAACCATCGACACATACTTGTGTAGTTCCTGCATGATGCCAATCATTTCCTTTGTGTACGTCTCGTTCTTGTCAATAACTCCAAGAGGAACCTTTATATGAATGTATATCAATCAATCAATCATTATTTGTATATATATCAATAACGGTATTCCATGAATATAAGGTTACATGTTTGGTTCACTCACAATGGTGGACTTTTGAGACATTTCTGTGGTAAATTCATGCTCAATGTACCAGCATACCTCCTGATGCTTGAACCGGGGAAGATGGTTAACGATGATTCTGCATGAATACAATGTATTAAGTACA
Source organism: Halisarca cf. caerulea (assembly GCA_963170055.1). Classification (NCBI taxonomy): domain Eukaryota; kingdom Metazoa; phylum Porifera; class Demospongiae; order Chondrillida; family Halisarcidae; genus Halisarca; species Halisarca cf. caerulea. The sequence continues at coordinate 783,135 of CAUJGJ010000083.1, forward strand.
TATGGTTTGTCACAAGCATAAATACAGCTCAATATCATACGTACCTTGATGCATATATGGCAAAGTCTGCAAGAATGGCATCCAAGTCAGCCTGTTGTGGTACAAAGTCCTTGAGACAGACTTGCTTGGGCAAAGGTGGTGGTATGTCAGAATATGGCCGAAGATCGATCCTTCCCTGAACACCCAGTACATGAACCATATGCTCTGACTTGGTCTGTCTCTGGGATGTCTGGTACCTTGGCCGAATGTTCTTGTCGACGTTGTCACACACTATCTTGTAGCCAAGCCACAGACCCCTATCAAGTGCCTCCTGCAATCAATTTGATAAGTGTCAGTTACCTGAATTCCATTGGCTTTTGATCTTACCTGTGGTCCTATTGGGGACGTCCGAGGATGTTCCAGTGTGGTGATGGGTGCAACTGGAGTGGATTGCAGAGGGATCAACGGACTTGATGTTAACCCTATTGGGGACATTGGAGGCCTCTCCGGTGTGGTGATTACTGTTGGATTCTGGTGAAAGCAAATTGATCTATGAAATGCATACTCTTTCTATACCCTTGCATTTTGTCTCCTCACCAATTCTCCTGTGTCCATAGCCTCGTCAAAGCTGTCTACGACTCCATGCAGTTCTGTATCATCTACAGCTGTTCTATGCCCCATTGACACTGATTCCTGCGTTTATATACATAAATGGTTATTATAACATGTTAAATGGATGGCTGTACATTTATGTGTTTTTGTACATACGTACTTGTCTTTCAGTGCTTATGTCAGCATCATCAGGCCTAGAGAGGTGGAAGTGTGTCTGTAGGCCATGAGGTGTTGTCCATGTAGGCTAAGGGATAATATAGATGATATGTTTGAAATTATGGTTGCTGACATTAACTGGATTTACCAACCTGGCTATTCTCTAGTCTCTGTGTCCATTGCTCCTTCCACTCGAGGACCTGGTGATCATGGTCCTGACTCAGGGTTGCAGTGAACCCATGCAGAGAACGGGGTGACACTGTTAGTAAGATCGGATTTAGCATGTTCATAGTCTACATGGGGTTATAATAGTATAGGTCTAATACATGATATTATAAGTAGTTTTTAATGGTGTACTCATAGATACTATGATATGATACTATGATACATAGATATCTATGGTGTACTTTAGTATTGCAATCCATAATGTTTACTCACACTTGCTGTTGTTCGCCCTCCATACAAGACGATTCTGATCAGCACTTGGATCAGGTTCATTCGCTGGCTCTGTCCACTCGTGATCATTCCAGCCATCACACATATTGCTTTCTGGAATGGGATCCTCTGCTTTATTGGCAAGATTTGCTCGAGGAATGTCATGACAAGAGGAAGGGTGTTGTTCAGATCCTCATACAAGGCGGACCAAGTGAATTGTGTGAAAGCGTCTTTCTGGCCATAGTGCTGTAGTGCTGAGAGGCTGTCTGGAGAGCATGTTGCCTTCACTTCAGTGTCCCGAATGTGTTTAGCTAAGTATGTGGCAATCTTGGTAGCAACTTTCTTGTCTCCGAGCAGATCCCGAATAGCCAAAGTTATGTTCCCCATTGCTAAATGTTTTACGGCGTGTCTGATACGTCTGTCATTGATTACCTTCAACAGGGGTCTCTGTCGTGCAATGCGAACCTACAGAATGAAGTGAAAGTGGTGTTTTGTGGTCATCACTGTTAATTGCTAGGGTACGCTAATCTGTCCACAGAAAAACACCAACTTGAACATGTAGTAGTCTCAGTATGTACTAACCGCAACAGCTGGTGATTGCCTTATTTGCCTTTGTCTGACTGGTGTGGTTTGTGTGGGTGCTCTGCTGCTTGTAGGCTGCCATTCTGATTGCAGGAGCACTTTCAATTTTTGGTCTAGCTCTTTCGTAACCGCCTGCAATTCTGTTACCAGCTTTGGGTACCTATTCACCAGTTGTTCACACATGTTGCAGAGGTATGCTTGGTTGGGGGTTAGACTTTCAAGGGTAGATTTTAAGTCACAACCGGGGAAATGCTCCGAGGCATAGGCTACAAGTATGCTGATAGAACCTGCAGCACTTTGTCCTAGGATTGTTTTTCTGAGCTTTCTATTCGTTGCCGGCAATCTGCAAACCCCACAACAGGGTTCCATGCTCCAGCCTGTGATACTGAACTGGTATTATACTCTTGTACCTACAACTCAGCACTATATTCTGTTAAACCTAACACTGCAAGCAACTGAAATTCACTGTTTTCCTCTCACTGTGGAATGTTATCTCTTTCACATTCTCCTAGATTGCTCATGCATGATTGCTCCACCATCCTATACCTCCAGCACACCTCCCCCACCCCACTCACACATTCCACTAGCATTTTTGGGTTGCAATTGCAAAATGTACATGGTAAAGTTCACAGCTTTAATGAATGATGTCATTGAGTACAACACAGTTACCACATGTACATTGCCTAGCACATACTGAACAACATGTACATCCTGAAGATGCAACCTTGTATTGTGATCCAAGGCATGTTTGAAATATATATGATCTTAGACATGTATCTTTCTTATGATATGATGACATAGCTTTTCCAGTGAGCTTAGAGCTCACTGGAAACAATATTGCCCTTGCTTGCTCTTGGTCACGGCCAGCCCTTCCAGTTTCTTGTACATATCCTTCAACTGTTTTGGATGCTCCGTAATGAATTACTTGCCTGATATCCTTGCAGTCAAGTCCAAGAGCAAATGCCTCAGTGCAAGCCACAACACGTGTAGCAGTATTGTTATGGATGAAGTTCGTGATAATAGATGTCTTTAAGTCATCTGATGTCTCTGATATGAAGACTTCAACAAACCTGCAGGGGACAACCAGGGCACTCAGACGTAAGTAGTTAAATTTGTATTTGTTATGCTTTTATATTCTGCTCACCGTTTCCCGGGAATGGTGGGAATGATGCCCTTAGGCTCTGTGAAATCCCCCCCCATTGTAGTTTTAATGTGTCGGAACAGTCTTCCACAATTCTCCATCCTGCATTGTCATCAATACATACATGTGACATTATCTACTATTACAACATAGTGGCTTTAACTTACGTCCTGCAAAATACTAATGTCTTTGGGTAGCACGTTCTGTATTTCTTAAGCCCTCGTTCAAGCTGATCTGCAATATTTTCCAAAGGTGTGTGTTTGCATATTCCATAGAATATATTTTCTCGATCAGGTGATATTTTGATGACCACAGCACTATGCATTGCTAAAGTTGTCAAGATTGCCCTCCTCTTTTCCTCTTCTGCTGTAGCTGTCATTGCAAGGAACCTCACATCTTGAGATAGGAGACTGCGAAGTTCCCCTATCCTTGCGTAGGCTGGACGGAAGTTTTCACCCCTGTATGTATGTATGTATTATGTATACATCAATATAGGAATGTATTTTATAGAACTGCTGAAACTTACCATGTAGTAACACAATGTGCCTCATCCACCACTACACACACAATCCTGTTCGCATTTTTTTGTATTTGCTGTCTGATTTGTACATTACTGAGTGCCATTTCTGGGGACATTAGTTGAATGTGGGGTTCCTCCTTGCCAAAGCTTTGAAGTGTGGCCTGGTGATCCATCCCTCCACGAAGCATGCATACTCTCAAGCCCATCTGCTGCAAACGGTCAGCTTGGTCCTCCATCAGTGATATTAGTGGAGTTAGGCACAACACTTGACATGTCCCAAGCGGTTTGGAGTGCAGGAAATCGAAAGCGAGCGGCAACAGCGCTAGGATGGTTGTTTTACCGAATCCAGTAGGAAGTTGAGCAAAGACTTCCTTGCCAGCAAGTAGCGCTTTAACTGCTTCAGCCTGTTCTTCTTTCAGATGCTGGTACGATGTGGTCAGATGCTGAAAAGCCGATGAAACTGCAGAAGAAATCACTCGAGAATAGCGCTCCGTTGATGCAGCCATTTCACGTCCACTCGATATTATTATTATGCAATGCAGCATTCACACCTCTAAATTTACGTAACAAGGTCAAATTCCGACTCCGCCCACACTGCACCAGGTTTTGTGATGAGTTGCGCCAGACCCTTTCCCGCTCGCCCGGTGACGTCAGTCCCCGAAAATGGCCGAGCGGGTTTGGGTCTGAGCTACGCCAGACTAACGCCAGACTAGGTCATCTCAATGTGTTGGGAGAGTGCATGCTGGAAGTTTGGACTATACACACACACACGGGCTCCTACCCATTTTTGGCGATAATAGTGAAAATTGACTGGATCACGTGCACGTGTGTATACGTACGCTGCATGGTTCCAGGTAAAGTCGATGTCTACGATTCTTCGTAATTGGAGAGGGATCGACATAAGACTACTTTCTTATACGTACAGTCGACAACAAAATTTAAGAGGCGATCATGAAAGGAGCACTACTTGCCAGTGTCGTTTTCATCACCATCTCTAGTTAGCTGAGTTACATAATCGCCATGATAAGCGTAGACATACGTTGCGTTTTCTCCTCAATGTATCTATGTACCTATCATGATAGTCTATATATTTCTTCACTTTCCTTTTTCTAATACATACAGGTGCGTTGAGCCAGAGCGTAACGCTGAATTCAGTAGCTTTGGCAGGCGATAGCGATCGTCGAGGAAGACTAGAGGCCACTATTGTAACGACGACTGGTCCCGTATCTGTTACCACAACCACGACAGTTTGTGGTCCTATCGACATTACCACTGCTTTTGTCCTCTGTGTCAACCTTGGCTTTCTCGCTCCCACAGAATTTGGAACAGTTACACAGCTAAGGTTATTTCCACGGACACGCACGCATGCAGATACCCCACACACCATACACACACACACACACACACACACACACACACACACACACACACACACACACACACACACACACACACACACAACTAGACATGCACACACACACACACACACACACACACACACACACACACACACACACACACACACACACACGCACGCACGCACGCACACACACACACATACAACCACACACATATGCACACATACACACACACACACACAGCCACACACACAAACACACACACACACACACACACACACACACACATACGCATGCATGCGACCACACACACACACACACACACACACACACACACGCACACACATACGCATGCATGCGACCACACACACACACACACACACACAACCATATTACACAAATGTGTTCACATGCACATGTATATGAATTATGCATGTGAATTACACTATATTTCCAATTATATTCATAAGCTAGGATGTACAACATTTGTGCAAGGTTCAGTGTTGTTTTTTGCGGTGCAGTGTTCCACAAGGATCGGGTGTCATTCAGATTCGCAACCTGAACTGCAGCAGTGGAACTACTACGCTCAGCAGCTGCTCCTTCTCTCAAGCTTTAATTTCTTCCTGTACTCATGATCAGGATGCTGCCTTGGCCTGCAGTAAGTGGAAGGATGGATGTATCTGGATATGTATTATATGTATGGGTTATAATGAGTACTCTTTGATCATGGTAAGTACTCCTCATGCATTCTGTCCCCTCCTTTATTAAACCTGTCTTATGATAGTAAGTACCTATGATAAGAAGTACTGATTTTGTCTTCCCTTCGAGGTACCCACTAAACAAGTAGTTCTATCTACTGCAGCAATAATTACATACAGTAGTATCTTCCTCTGTGAATGGTCCATGTAAAGTTCTGTACCTTAAATATTTATCTGTGGAGTAAGCAGGTATTGGTTGGTGATCCATAGTTTTATATATTGAGATATCCTACATGAAATTTTCCTGGCTTGGGACTTCAAAAGGGGTTGAGGGGACAATACCCTTGATCCCCTTCCCCCAGTTCCTCTACGTCCTTGTTGTAATGTGTTGTCCAATGGAAACCCTATTGAACTTGTAGGAAAACTATATTGTGTCATGTGGATATCTCTCAGCATGCTATGTCTTCCTCCTGATATATAGTATTAACATAATATATATGAACAATATTGCAACTGTTACAATATAGTTAAATACTTTAATGTTGAGAACTCATAAGGGCTAAGCCTTGTTCACAATGTGGTATGTATCACTACTCATCCATGCACCCCCCTAACATCTTGTGCGTATTAGTTTCATTGCAATCGGCCACAAGTATGGGCACTAATGAAGTTTCTAAGCATATTTATGTCATTACTTGTGCATGCATATGTTTGCCATGCACTGTATGTTATGGGGATACTTGCATGTGTGTATAATGGTAAAACCTGCTATATATTGCGAACCCTTGAGGTATATACTGGACACCAAGTGGATGTAATATAACCCTTCATGGTTCCAATTGAGCTTTCCATGTATGTATAGTGGTACCCCTTTGGAGAAATACCGCACACACATGTACACACACACATGCACACACACACACACACACACACACACACACACACACACACACACACACACACACACACACACACACACACACACACATACACACATACACACATAAAAACGAATGCACACACACGCGCGCGCGCACGCTCACACACGCACGAACGCACACACACGCATGCACATGAACACACGCACACACACACACGCGCGCGCACACACACACACACACACACACTATAGTAGCGCAGCTGTCTTTTAAGTGTTAAAAGGAGATAAAATAGTTACAACATGGCTACCTTATGGAGCAACATGTTTACTCCCTAGGGGCCATGTGGTAACTATTACATACCATAGTCTGCAGTGTGGGCTATTGTGCCCCCAAGTTGGGCGCCAAGGGGCCCAATGGGGGTGAGCCATCGGACATCAGTGAGAGAGAGACCCACTGGATATGGGCCCAATTGCCCTTACCATCCCTGATGGCCCCCTCGTGCAATCAGGGATTATACCCATCTGTGAGGTTGTAAGCCCCATGAGATGAGGAGGGCTGCATGGGCTGCAGCTGAAGAGTGGTGAAATGCCCACCTAACTCAAAGCAGCAGTGATTCCCAATTAACCCTAAACTCAGTAATATCAAGCTACAGGCTATTTGGGACACCACTCCCAGCCAATGACCAGCATCCCACTGCATGAGAGCCTAATAAGTCATATTTTATTTTTTCCAATGCACACACACAGAATTTGGAATTTGCCATAACGTGATAACCCCCTGTAGTGAACCCTTTCTTAGTTAGAAAACTTAGAGGTTTGTCGCCGCCTGGCCGTTGAAATTAAAGGAACTAAGAACTATTAGCAACCTTTTTCTGTTACTACTACTGTCCTTCATAACCAGGACTAATAGAAGTTTTGTTGAGACCCCACACACACGTGGCTGAAGTGTTCTTAGTTCCTTTGATTTTAGTGGCCTCTAAATTTTCTAACTTAGAAACGGTTCACTACAGGGGGCTATCAGGTTATGGCAAATTCCAAATTCTGTCATTTTTTTCTATACCCCTGTGACTATAGCTATTTTCAGCAGATCTAATAAGCGATTTTCATTGGTCCTCAGTACAGCCTATCCTCAGCTTTTCAGTTGGGTCCAAGCTGTCAGAGGATGTCACCCAGTGCTACTGATGAAGGGTGGTATTCCCCGAAAAGGTCTTATAGCACACTGGTGAAAGATCGCATGAGGATTTGATGAGCTATTAGCAACCTTCTTCTGTTACATGCACACACGCACGTACGCGCACACACACACACACACACACACACACACACATGCACACCAACACACACACACACACACACACACACACACACACACACACACACACACACACACACACATGCACACCAACACACACACACACACACACACACACACACACACACACACACACACACACACACACACACACACACAAACACACACACACACACACACACACACACACACATGCAAACACACACACACAAACACACACACACACACACAAACATACATACACACACACACACATACAAACAATAACACACACACACCTGTACACAGACCCAACATAATATGCATAATATATATATATATATATATATATATATATATATATATATATATATATATATATATATATGTATATATATATATATATATATATATAAATGCACCCATATGCATAAGTCAGACTCACATTCACCTCTTACCATTATGAATTTACCTGTAAGATCAGATCAAAGACAAATTATTGGCTTATAATTGCTGTAATGCTGTACTAGAGCTTACAATTCATGAGCAACTAACTATAGGGAAGATTTTGCATGATGCAAATGAATACATTGTAGTCTATAGTGTTATGCAGAATGGGAGTGCGCAGTGTGCTATGATCTGCACACAATCTGTGAACTCTTGGAACATGCCTCTTTAAATTGTGTGTGTGGGTATATTTTCTGTCCCTCTGTGTAGGTATAACCCCAGGGGAAGCTGCTGGGATTGCCATTGGAGTGATTGTATTTTGCCTCGCTCTCATTCTCATACCAATCATCATTGCCTGCTGCTGTTGCTGTGGAGTGTGTGTATGCCTGTCAAGGAAAAATATCTGAATCTTCTTAATTTGGAATTATTGAAGGGAATTAATACTAATATAGCTAGACTTATAGCTTTCAGGAATTTGTGTGTATTGGCTATATATGTATAATCCATGTGGCAGCCATTGACTGTTAAAAGTAATTCTTGTTTCATTACAGTTATACATGAACAAGCGATTCGAGTTTAAAAAACTCGTGGGCCGCCTACGGCCCTGGAAACTCGAATCGCTTGGAAATCGTCTTCGAAGAACTCTTCTGGTCGAAAAGACTCTTCGCTGATAAAATCAGAAGCGAACGAATGAATTTTACCGAAATATAGCCGAAAGATTACGTACCGACTTCGCGTCCGCCATGTTGTTGACATATATATATATATATATATATATATATATATAGACATCGTTCCGGACGTTCCGGACACTTCCGGTGAAAGTAAAAACAATATAGGGCCGCCTTCCGGCGGCCCAAAAATCCATAGACTGCATACTGTACAACAACAATTATTAATATAATAGGTGTGCAAATGTGTCAGGAGGATGGATGTGTATACAAAATTTGTGCACTGTGCATGCGAAAAACATGATTCGCTGCATGTTTGGTCAGTAGCAGCTGAACAACACACCCACGAATTTTATTTCCGCAAATATTTTGAAAATGGCCAACCACAAAAATTTAGCACTATATGGTTATTTGTACTGTGTGGGCTGAAACACGCATGTATAATATCAATTGTTATTGTATAAGGTCAAAAGCTGGTATGCACAAGAGATACATAAATCCAAGTATAAAGTGCATATGTATAGATTATACCCATGCAATATTATACAGTGAAACCTCCATAATCCAACACTCCATGGGACTGAAATTAGATGTCAGATTACAGAGGTTGTCGGATTATCCAGTGCTTCTTATTACAGTCAAACATGGTGACTGTACCTCATAACATGGTCGGATTAGAGAGAATGTTGGATTACAGAGGTTCCACTGTAATTATATTATTACCATCCATTATCATGATGGTTGAGATGTTACGAGCTTGCATGGGTTGTTAGAATGGCATAACATATACATCACATCTGCATGCTATCAATATACGTGGCAGTTAATTATAATTTATTGCTCTTTTTAGATAGTGCATTCAATATCAATCTGTGCATGCAATTATATTTACAGACACCATGCATGCATGGTACCATTATAGTACGTATAGGCTGTATATGTTAGTATATAGGCTCAGTGCAGTATATTATATCAGTATATATATCCACTGTATCCAATATCAGCTGGGACAACATTGGGACCCTGGTCGCCATCTTCTAGAAAGGATCAGTATACATGTAGTATGTAGGCTGGATTATGTCCATACATGCATTTCAGTATACTACAGTACTAAGCACCTCGTGAACTGTATAAGGATGCGCAGAGACCATATATGCTTGGTTCCTTGAACGGTTGCATGTAGACAGGCCAAGCTTAAGTACATATGCACACCATAGTACATTGCTTAACCAGATACTCACAGTTATGAAGAATTAATAACGTTGTCTTCTATAGTTGGAATTCATATAGTAACGAGATTTTACTACATTGCGAAAAATGCGTTTTCCTACCAATAATAATGTCACAGTGATATATATACGTACATACGTACACGTGTTACAGTGATATACGTACGTACATACATACACACGTATGTATGTACACAAAGTACATGCCACACTGCTTGTACAAGTAGTGATCAAATTGATATTAAAACAAAAACAGTAGACACAGTAGAGAGTACCAGGAATTAGTGCAGAGCTTGTCGGATGAGCTCCTTCTGCTGAGGGCTAAGGGACTGTGGAAACTGTATAGAAAACTCCACTACAAGGTCCCCTCTAACGGTGGGGTCTTGTGAGCTCGGCATCCCCTCTCCTTGAATAATCTTCCTACTGGAAGGACGAATGATCTCATTAATAGGGATATGAAGAACCCTTTGGTCAATAGTTGGTACTTCAATGGTGCCTCCTGTTAGGGCCAAAGATAGGGGAATGTCAGCTACATGAAGTAGGTCGTTTCCGCTACGTTTAAAATGACTATGTGGTTTGTCCTTCACTATGAAGATAATATCAGCTGGGACAACATTGGGACCCTGGTCGCCATCTTCTGGAAAGGATATTCTTGTTCCTTCTTTCCATCCTTGTTTGACATTGATGGTCAGTATTTTGTCCTTGATGCTGGTGGTATGCATGTCGTCGTTCAACACTTTACGAGAGATCTTCATCTTCTTGATACATCCATGAAATATCTCATCCAAGCTGAGTGGTAAATCTCTTTCAATCGGAGGATCTTTACGTGGTTGCATTTGACTGTTGGCAAATTGATTCCCTCCTGCTGACGCGTTTTCTTCTTCAAAGTTGAAGAGGTCAGAGTAAGGGTTATTAGTTCCAAAAAAGTTTCGAAATATGTCATCGCTATTATCACCGAAGATGTAAGGTTCTGAGAATTCCCCAGTGCTAGTTGGTACACCTCCCTTGAGGCCTTCTTCTCCGTGCTGATCATATATCGCTTTCTTTTTCGGGTCAGACAAAACGTCATAGGATTCAGCTATCTCTGTGAATTTATCTCGTACACCTGCGGAAAGATTCTTCTCAGGATGGTACTTTAGAGATAATTTTCTATACGCTCTGCCAATGTCCCTGTCGCTGGCATCACGAGAAAGTCCTAGAACAGCGTAATAATCCTTGCCCATCTTTTTGCTGAAGCACAGTTGTCATGACAACCGCCTCCATTTTGCCCGTACATAACAATACAAAATGGCTGAGCAAACGGACAAGACTGAAGAGGTAAAAGCAGAAAGCAATACAATGCTTACTGAGATCAATCAAAGAATTGTTGAAACTTTCGAGATTTTTGATCATGAGAGCAACAAAACAGTGGATAAAAGGTATCATGGGTGATCCTGTTTAAAATTTTGATTTATCTATCTATCAATCTATCATTGGTTTATATTCTAGTAGTCATTAATTGTTGCATCATCATAATTAACAGGGAAATTAGTGCTATTGTACGTGCACTCGGCTGTTACCCAACAGAGTCAGAATTAGCGGAAATACTTCTGGAGGTGTGTGTGTGTTTTCGTATGTGTGTGTGTGTGTGTGTGTGTGTGTGTGTTTTCGTGTGTGTGTGTGTGTGTGTGTGTGTGTGTGTGTGTGTGTGTGTGTGTTGTAAACCTAAAATGAAAGTGTCTGATTCCGGCATATTTTGCAACAAGGTTTCAAGATTTATTAATGTTATCATTGTTTCTGTTTCATGAAGTGTGCTGGTCTCATCACAGATACTCTACTACACACAAAGTACAGAGTATCTATGGTCTCATACCCAGACTGTCATTCATTGAGGCCAGTATAAATATTGTCTGACCAGCAGTCAGGGTACAGGACCACAACAAAGGGGTAACCTTGCCAGCATAATTTGGGAATGTTGATGCCAATTTGCTTACTGCAATGTTCTGCTGTGTTGTTTATTCCAGGTAGAAGAGGAAGAACCAAGTGATTTTATTTGTCTGGAAAAGTTTCAACCTGTAATGGCAAAAATGTTGGTAGAAAGGAGATTCCGTCCGTCTACGGAAGAAACACTCTTAAAAGCTTTTGAAGTGAGTAATGTAAGTTTGTACATTTTGTAAACGACTCATGGAGGTACATTACTTATAGAATACTGCTGGATAAACAAGGGATTTGGATAGTCCAGTGTTGTTATGTGTATACTGGAGTGGTGTATGTATTTTGTGCTGTAAAATATGTACTGCACGTACGTGGGTGTCTTTAGTGTATGGAGTATCTATGGTTAGCAGCTGTATACCAGACTGACGTATATTTGCACCCTTTTTGTCATTTTATTATGGCATGCAATGTACACTGAATTAAACATGATCTTTACTACATGGGAGCATTGAGGACTATTCCTATGTCTATGAATAGTTGTTAAAAGTAAAAGTATTGACATGTATACGTACATACGTACGTATGTACATAGGCTATTTGAACAGCCCTGCTATATGGTATGCCATTTGATGTTTTCAGCAATCTAAATTGTGAAATGGAAATGGAGTAATCTGTGCAACTTGTGCGTCAGTTGGGCAGAGATGGCGGCAGCTATCAATGGTATTGTACCAAATTTGGAGGTGCAAGTACTTAGCTATATCAGGGGCCGTAGCTCCATTGTTTCCTGGTTGCCAGGAAACCCCCCTCAGTAGAAATCCCTTCAATGAAGCCACCAGTATGCTAATCAATCATGCAATGGGACCCCGTAAAACCCGGAATGGCAGGAAGGGAACGGGGAACGGGGAATGGGGAATGGGAATGTACATATTGAGGTTGTATTTCCAGTGAGACAGAAAGCTTGATATATACCAGTGCAAAGACTATTTCATACAAACTTGTGTCTTTTTCTGCACATGTTGTTCATTATGGCTTACAGAGAATGCTGTAGTCTACCTTTTTGCTGAACACAACCAATTTTGGAGGCTTGACTATAATGTTACTTTCCTCACAGCCACTCAATTAGCACTTGAAAGGGGATTGGTGAAGGTAACAGCAGGGGGAGTGGCAGCGGGGGGGGGGGTGGCAGCAAGGGGAGTGGAGCCTAGTGCTATCCCTCCAAAACCAGAAATACGTGTAACTAGGGAGATGCCTAGCATCGTGTGGGATAGCCTAACTGAGTACAGTCTTTTTGTACAGTAGTTTTGTTTAAATATGACATACGCACTGCATGCGATACAATGAATCATGATCATGATGGAAACCAACTATTCAGGTATGCAAAAAGCAATACAAGCAATGTAAGCAGTAGTATGATCACAGTGAAGAACATGAGCCAGATCATGCAATGAGTTACTTCCACATACAGTAGTACCCCCTTTGAGAGACCACCCTCGTGAAAGACCACCTCTTTTGTAAGACCAGCCTTACTGGGAACAAATGCACATACTGTATGTATGTCTCATACTAAATTCTCCCTCATCAGAGACCATATCTTTTGAAAGACCAGCTTTCGCCTGTCTCTAAGGGTGGCCTCTCAAAAGAAGTACTGTATAGCTAAGGGTACATTTTTGAGTTTCAAGACTGCATTGGCCATTGCTATAGCTAGTATTGGTGTCCACATGCAAAGAACTGAGGAGGGGCTACCAAAAACTTGAATGCAGCCAAAGTTTTACCATCTACACCTTCAATGACTATGATATTACAGCTGAAAAACTGTACAGCTGCCTCTTCTTTCCTCTGTCACTTGCCTACTCGCTGTATGTTCAGAACTACATAAAGCACAAGTGTGTCAAATAGGTCAATACCTTTCAAGGGTAAACCGGAAGGTTTTCGATGACTGAATGTACACACCAACCATAGACAATTATACTATGTAACTGTAGTATAGAGTGTCTATGCACCAAAAAAATTTTGGCTGCTGAACACATGCAGACAAACAGATTTTCAGTGTTCACCCCACTAGGTGGGAATCGCTCTGGCTCACCCCCAGTCTCCAAAATTTGGCTGTGTTCAGTGAAAAGGTAGACTACAGTATTCTCTGTAAGCCATATTGAACAACATGTGCAGAAAAAGACACAAGTTTGTATGAAATAGTCTTTGCACTGGTATATATCAAGCTTTCTGTCTCACTGGAAATACAACCTCAATATGTACATTCCCATTCCCCATTCCCCGTTCCCCGTTCCCTTCCTGCCATTCCGGGTTTTACGGGGTCCCTCATGCAATTAATCCTAACACCTTTATCCAATTGTCACCTAGCATGTACCTGCACACATGATTCTACTGAGAGCACATGACAACAAACGCTGTTAACACTAAATTCATGCATGCTTTGTGTTCTTTGTAGTCGTTTCCAGCTTATCTGGTATACTAGTTTTCAAACTATCATTACAAATTTAAATGTGGTGTTCCCTTGCATGCATGTGGCCACAGTGTTGATACCACATGCTGCAGTAAGTAAAGGCTATTATAGTATAATGTGTCCACGATACCACTATTTTGTACACCATGTGCCCATGAACATGGCTTTTTAGAAACCCCCTTGTTATTCTTCTGGCTACGCCCCTGGCTTTTACTGTGTTTACCACGTAGTATGTATGTATGTCATGTATGTGTGAATTTCTTAAGGTACTGGATCAAGAACGAAAAGATCATTTGACACGGGAAGAGCTGGCCAAGTTCCTCACTGAAGAAGGAGAACCTTTTAGCTCTGAGGAAATAGAAGAGCTTATGGCAGCTGCCTTGGATTCACAGAAAGGAACAGTGAACTATAGAGAATATGTACAACAGCTAGTTGAGGAACAAGCCTAGACCTCAAATCGTTTCTCCTGTCTCCACTGGTTGCATTGAGATGGCAGGGCACGACATGTATATTGCATTTTAACATGTACACTTGTACTTGCCTCTTCATGTGCATGCTATTCTGTTGCTTGGCAAGGATATGTGAATACCACCATTGATTCATATGTGGCTTATTTAAATTTATCTGCGTGAATGTACGTATTATGATGCTGTATTATACATACACATATACGTGCATATAGATTGATGGTGCTTCACTATAATGTATATAATATATATTTACATAGCTACTTGTAGAGTAGATGTTGGGACTTGGTTTATGAATTATGTGTGTGTGTGTGTCTCTGTACGTGTGTGTGTGTGTGTGTGTGTGTGTGTGTGTGTGTGTGTGGGTCAGTCTCTGTGTCTGAGTCTTTGTGTACATGTCTATGGGCTTGTGCATACGTATGTACGTATATACAGTGTATCTGTGTGTAGAGATAAAGTGTACCCAGCTTATATATACCAGAGTTCCCCCCCCCCCCCCCCACCTTTGAATTTCTTGCCCCCCCTTGAGAATTTGTAATGGTATATTTTGTAAAATGTGATGTTAATATTTATGTTTAAGGATCATTACAATGATATCCATATATACACACCATGTACACACCCCTGCCTGTAGCGGAATCACAGATCGCGAGGTTGCAGATGCTCTCATGCAGGTTGATTATAAAGAATTCTCTGTATAGTAGCTAGCTGTATTCTAGTCAGTGCATGACTAAGACATGAGCTTGAGGGCTTGAGGGTTGTATGGCATATAAAATTCGCTTGGGCACTTGGTACCCAAGGGTGAGTGCATTTTATAAGCCATGCAGCCTGAGTGCCTATATTAACCATTCATGGTTCTATCCAGCGGGGGGTGGGGGAGCTTCCACCCTCAAAAGAGGAGGCCCTACTTGAGTGTTATGATCAAAATCAACCTTGAAAGGTCTAAAATGGCCTGAGATACGTACCGCCTTATATAACCTAAAAACTCAACTTTCCCCGAGGGAGCATACCCCAGCCCCCCTTGGTTATATACCCCTACCATATCATACCACGTACATATCTGCACCTCCTTACATCGCTGAACTGCATGTGTTTTACAGACATCCAGGATGTTGTATATGTACACATCCCTTACATATAGTTTAATGTTTGTTATTGGCCCATGATCATTATCCTGAAAGAAATAACATGCTGCAGATAGATACATCAAAACATGATCATGCTTTGTATGGCACGTATGCACTAAAATACTGAAGATCACAGCATGACTGCAGAGGCTATATTCTATAATGCGTTTGACTTGCCCCCCCCCCCCCCCCCCCCCACACACACACATTTTCTTCACAGCTATAAATCCCCCCCTTGACGTATTTCCTGAAAGAAACCCTGTATCGTGTGTAGTGAGCATTCCTTATGTACAGTACATACATGTATAACTGTTATTATATACTTAGTTTGATTTATGCATAGTTTGTGTGCATATGTGCATGTTTGTGTGTGTGTGTATGGGTATTTGTGTTTGTGTGTGTGTGTGTGTGTGTGTGTGTGTGTGTGTGTGTGTGTGTGTGTGTGTGTGTGTGTGTGTACGTGTGTGTGTGTGTGCGCGTGTGCGCGTGTGTGCGTGTGTGTTTGTGTGTGTGTGTGTGTGTGTGTGCATGTGTGTGTGTGTGTGTGTGTGTGTGTGTGTGTGTGTGTGTGTACGTGTGTGTGTGTGTGCGCGTGTGCGCGTGTGTGCGTGTGTGTTTGTGTGTGTGTGTGTGTGTGTGTGTGTGTGTGTGTGTGTGTGTGTGTGTGTACGTGTGTGTGTGTGTGCGCGTGTGCGCGTGTGTGCGTGTGTGTTTGTGTGTGTGTGTGTGTGTGTGTGTGTGTGTGTGTGTGTGTGTGTGTGTGTGTGTGTGTGGCTGTACAGTATATAGGGTTGGGACAATGACAAGAGAAGACACAAATTAGCTATGTGTCTTCTCTTCGGTTATCGTCCCAATCCCTACTGGTACAGCCTTGAGTGCACTGTTCTTCTTGAACCTGATGTTCATCACCTTCAGAGTTTCATCATGTGCTATCTTCACACCATCCTCTCTATCTCCATCTGGGATACTAGACACAACATATCCATCCGGAAGACAGCCAACCAGTTATGAGTGTCCTCACTCTTATCCCAGCGTAGACTCTGCTTTGCAGGGCATCTTATCCACATGGATCGATGACCACCGTCTTCCCCGGCAACTTCTGGTCAGCACATGCACTTCCCTCTGGCAAATGCTCTGTGGGAGGTCAGAAGTGCAGGTGGGATGACTTGCTGACGAGAGACTTGAAGAAGATAGGCCTTGGTTAGGACTGGTGCTTTAAGGCCATGGACAGGAATGTGTGGAGATGTACCATCAGGAAAGGGGTAGAGTCTGTTAATGATAGAGAGGAGATGCAAGAAAAGCAACAGAAGGATGAGAAGAAACATAGATGTGAAGGTCAGCAGATGGCAGCTGAGGCTCCCTTGCAGTGCATGCAATCACCCTGGTTGCACATTTGCTGCTCTGAACAGAGCTGGCCTCATCAACCACTCTCATCAGAAGCACCGCCAGCCTCAGCTTGGACAGTGTGTGCATTGTCACAGGTGCTTTAACTGCCAGGGTCTATCCAACCATCAGCGTTTTTGTGCTGGAAGATCTAGCAGTGACTGATCCTAATCTTTCATGACCTTTATTGAATCCTGTACTTGGCTTTCTCCTTAGCCTGTATCACTTCCCTTTCAAGAGGACTCGGAGTGTAAACAGCATGGATGGATGGATGGTGCATGCATGTGTGTGTGTATGTGTGTGTGTGTGTGTGTGTGTGTGTGTGTGTGTGTGTGTGTGTGTGTGTGTGTGTGTGTGTGTGTGTGTGTGTGTGTGCATGATGATTTATTCTGAAAAAATTCACAGAGCCAACCTCATGCCTTGAAACATCTGTTTGGGAAGATCAAAACATGTACAGTGTATACATATTACGGTATGTATGTTGTATACTTACCTTATGGTAACATGATGGGGATATATGGGCTGATTTGACACATATTGTCATGCATGCGCTTAATTGTCGATCAAGATCACTTCTTGTATGGGAAGACTACCTGCCTGTCTACAGAGACCTCTGTAGACTGCTCCATGCATGGCTCACTTCATTCTAATAAATGCACCTCACCTCACCTGTCTGCAACGATCACCATCACTTGCATGGTCCCTTGCATGAGTGGTCATTATAGACAGGTTTTACTGTATTGTATGCGCTCACGGCCACCTGGTTAGAGGTCAGGGGTCATTCATTCCCTCTGAATCATGCGTAGCCTGCAATTCGACTATGCTGCACTCGATCTTGTTACAGCCATGCAAGGATAGAAGGTGGGTAGCCACCTGCAGCATTAAGCCAGTACCTAACAGAACCATCAATAAACTGATCTCGTGCACATTCTCAGACCATGGGTAAGGCACATGCAGACAGGGAAACATATACTGAGAATATGAAATGCATAGATTCTGTGTGTGATATTGATCGGCTGTGTATTAAGGCGTGCAGGTGATGTGTAAACATGTACTCACCTAGGAAACCAGTGGGTGGGTGGTAGCTAGGTATGTCTGCATGAATTAGCCAGATTTCCCAGGGAAAGTCCCTATAATCAAACAAATTCATAACTATATGTTACTGTGGTTTACCATAAATTTTAAATTTATGCAATGGGTTCTGCCCTATAGGGTAGGTTTTGGTGACCAGTTTGTTTTCTAAGAACTCTGGAGGGTGTGTGGTAGGTGTGTCTACATGGGAAGGGTTGGGCTACTTGCACCCAACAAGTACACCACAACATGCCCTTATATGGAATTATAGTTGGGTGTCATGAAGGTGTGTCTGCAGTAGCCCTGTGTGTATAGATGGAATGTGTTATTATAATAATATTAAACTAATCAGATTCATAATACAGATGAAATTAACGTTGCTGTTTAAATTTCCCAAATGCATGGGCTATGATTATAAGGCATAATTTCTGGGTATTCAACCCTTCATCAGTAGCATTGGATAGTATCAATATGAGATGCTCCTCATAACTGGAACATAACCCATCGGGGAATTGAATGCATGGGCATTCAGTGAAACCTCTATTAAAGGACACCTCCACAATGCAGTCACCTCCTTAAACAGGACACCGTTGCTCTGTCCCATTTGAAGTCCCTCACATTGACATGCATGAGTGCAGTTGAATCCTCCAAAATAAGGACACCTCCATATACAGGACAGCTTATATATATATATTGGTCCCAGTGGTGTGCTTAGTACAGAGGTCTCACTGTATGTCTGAAATGAAGTGCAGGATGGTATTGGCTTCAAATAGTGGATATAGAATAAGCAGGTCTGTGACTTACTTTGGAATGGACTTTTAGAAATGCTGTGTCTTTATGTATTCACTATGGTGTCCTGTCCTTACTGTGACTATTTGCCAATGTGATGGTGGTTCATCAAGATTCATTAACGTAGGTCAAACTGAGTCTAGCCCAGTGTAGCCAACGAAAATCTGTACACAACCATTTCCGGGGACTGACGTCACTCATTTCACTCGCCTGGTGATGTTAGTCCCTGAGTATATATGGTTGTGTGAGATTGCATGGGTTGACTACGCCAGACTAAACCAAGTCTATATACTCAGGCACCAGCTATGTTACAACAAACAGCCAGTAACATGCATGACATTGTATGTGTACTGAATGCATTCTGTGGCCTACACATTATATACGTATATGGTTTCCTCCATGTTTTTAATCAGTCATGAGGGGCACATGTAGGCAGGTTACAATAAATTATTTATCATTTTTACAAAGTACACAGTCACTATAATTAATTAATTTTAAAATATAATTATTGTTGCAAGGTATACAACACACAGCAGCCCATAAAAATTTGCAGATCATAGAAATTAATACGAATTTAAAGTATAATCAGGTATTAAATACATGCACGTATATAGCAGCCATAAGGGCCTTCTTAACTGCACCACTGTCCATTGTAGTTTATGTAAATTATAGTAGTGAAATCTGCAGCAGTTCACAAAAGGTAAGTACATGCAGAATACAAAGTACGTATTATATTATCACACAAGACATGCAGGAACCTGTTCCACTTTACATGGTGTTAACATTGGGATCGTTCAAGTAGCATCTATAGGCCTTTCATACACTGAAACCACTTGCTACGCTCAATGAAGACATTGTTTGAAACATCACGTGTTTTCGATACAGTCAAAGTGTTTGATAGCCAATCATCAACATCGGAAACAAGATGGCTGTCTCGTTTAGCCATCTCCCCCTTTGTGATGTTCTCTTCCCTGAATTCCCTGGCCTTCGACCTCAGGTTTGAAGCCGTGAGCTGCTCACCTAAGCAGGTCACATTGTTTTCAACGATATCGGCCATTTGGAGATGTAGGCATGCAGCATTGCATGCTATTCTGCTTGTGTAGGCTTTCTGGAGTGTGATGTCTGGAAGCTGGCATGCAATATCCAGTGCCCTGTGGATGCTCTTCTGGATGGTTCCCCACTCTTTCTGCAGACGCTGCATGCAGTCTCCACTATCCAAAATCTCTGAGAATGTTATCCATGCTAGCAACCAGTAAAAATCAGCCCTGCCAACATCTGCATCTCTGCAGTTCAACTCCTCGTACTTTGCCTCATCAATTATCTCTCTTGCCTCCTTCAACTGGGATTGACGAAAATGGATGCACGCAATCCTACGTAAAAGGCGCAGCCTAAGATACACAGCAATTTTGTATCGTACTTCATAGCACATTTCCATTGCATCTCTCAGTAAACGAATCACATCCTCTGCAGGCACTATTTTCTCTGCAATGGGCACGTGTGTGCAGAGAGCATCTACTCCCAGAATGTGCCGTACAAGAACCTTTTCTGAGCAGGTACTAGTGGCCAGCGAACTCAGGAAGGATGACTGACGAGAGTGAAAGCCAACTTGGTCTGGGTCAGATGCCATAAACCAACACATTTTGTAGAGTTCGTTCAATGCATGCATGAACAAAGGGTTGGAATGACCTGGCAGGACAACTGGGCGTTCTACGCCAGGCTCTGGCTGATCTCCAGGGGCCAAGGAAAGATCTCCGT
>CAUJGJ010000083.1:809100-816600 GCA_963170055.1 Halisarca cf. caerulea
TATCAGAGGTACACTTACTATCAGGGTCGGATTACCGTAGGATTGGTATGTTATGCGAAGTAAAAGTAATGCAATTTTGACCACCAAAGACACTATGCAATTTTCTTGACATACAGTATCGTGTGATATTAGATATGAAACAGTGCAATTTACGTGATTTCTTTAACGTATGTACGTACAGTGGAACTTGCTTAGTGAGTACCTGGTTTAGTACATATTCCTGGATAGTAAGTACTCCTCATTCTGTCCCTGTGTATGTGTGTGTTAATGTACGTCCACAAACACAAACTATGTACATACGTAAATTCAGCATGCACTACTATTGGGATTATGTCCTCCTGGTACGTATGTGTTCTAACCTTGCAAAGCTGTTGTGGACTTTCCTAATGTCGTCTGCATTAGTTATAGCCAGTCCCTTGTCCTGCAGAGGAAGTACAAGTCATTTGAACGCAGCACATCTGTGTGTGCATACAAGTGGGAGGATATACATACGTACGTACATATGTATGTATGTACTGTACATAGAGAATGATTAGCCCTTTCCAAATACGTACATACATATGTACTGTAAATGCGCATTTGTACCAAATGGAGGGAACCAGAACAGTTGCCAGAACATTTGTAGCTACTGTGACTAAAGTGGAAGCCTGACCACCTCCTGCTTAACAGTGTAGTAACTTGGAAGTAACTGTTGTTTTGTGTTCATAATCTATTAGCCAATCTATTTGTAATGCCTGCTCGTTAATGGTAGGAAATTATTGCTGTCTGTGTATGTGCAGCTCTATCATTCTTTTCTATTTATGTCGCATGATGTGTGTTGTTAGTTAGTCTGAATTATTGTTTGCAATGTGCATTCATTGTGTTTTGGACTTTGAGCAAGAGACATTCGTACGAAGATACGTATCACACACAGTACACACTCATCAGAGAAGGATGCGAACTCTGTATACGTACGTACATACGCACATGTACATACAGTCACCACTGTTCACTTTCCTAAAATATGTAGTAAGTCAACATATGTATGTACATACGTACATACGTACGTATGTATGTACGCAGTGTTCCCCCAAAGAGGGGTAGGGGGCGCTGCACCCCCTTATAATCTTGGATAGTAAACTTTCAACTTTAATGTAGTACACAACAAGCTTGACGAAAAGCCAGAAACATCTCACTTCTACTAATAAACATATTGTCACTGATAATAACCATACAATATGTTCAATATAGTAGTCTACTCCAGCAAATACCCACCACAAATTGTGAAAAAAAAACAGAGTTTTCAGCCAAGAAAACTAGAAAGCCAGGCACCCAGCAGCGCTAACTGCCATACTTTTTAAATAATTGATTTGATCTGGTTTATACCCCCCCCCCCCCCCTTTAATTCTTGTCTGGGGGAACACTGTGTACCTACATTAACAAAGCTGTACTCTAATCCATATAAGCCTTACTCATCATTGCAGTACACATACATACATCACACTATACATGTGTGGTAAAAGCCCACTCCTTCGAAAGAAAAAATAGGTTACTTTTATTATCAAAACTACAACTACACTTTTACCACCTTATAAACATGGTTACTGTGTACATACGTATATGTACATATGTACGTACATGTGTACAGACACGCTAAGAGTAGCTATATCTTAGCCATACTTACAGCTGGATCAAATCCAGTGGTGAAGGTCTTGAAGTCAGACAGTACTTTCCCCAGTGACACATCCTGATGTTGAGTGTTGAGAAGTACACTCAAGATGGCCTGGGTGGCACAGGCATTGCGGATAACCTGGAGACACAGAAAATTAGGAAAAGGAAAAGAATAGAGTTGCTTGCTGTCATCCATTCATTGTTCAACATGCAAAGTAATACAGTAAAACCTCTATAATAAGGACACCATTGGGACCACAGTAAGCTGTCCTGTACAGTGAAACCTCTATAATAAGGACACCATTGGGACCACAGTAAGCTGTTCTGTACAGTGAAACCTCTATAATATGGACACCTTTGGAACCACAGTAAGCTGTCTTGTATATGGAGGTGTCCTTATCTCAGAGGGTTAAATTGTACACATGTCAATGCAAGAGAAGTCAAATGGGGCTGAGCAGTGGTGTCCTGTAAAGGGGTGGCTGCATGTCAGAGTAGTCCTCAACAGAGGTTCACTGTACATGGAGATACGTATGTATGTAGGTTAGTACAAACCTGTTTTGCAAAGAATATTTGATCCAGTCTATTGTCCTGGACAATGGACCCAGCGGGCTCCTCCCCTGGTCTATACTTGAACAGAAATATCAGACCTTGACATGGCCTGCATTCAAGATGGGAAGGATAAGCATAAGCACAACATACATAACAGTAAAGTTATGTACAGGGTTAGGTGGGTATCTGCGCACACATGTACGTATGTACATACGTATGGTATGTACATATATTCTCAGGACTTTATCTGTACAGTGAAGAGTCAGGTATGGTTCCCCTCCCCTCGCAACAAATTTGTATAAGGCATTTTTCATGAGAGAAACCCATGCCGCAGCTGTACAGCCAACACAAAACACCAACAAAGTGTATTAAGCTTTGAATGCTTTATACGTGAATAAGAGAATACATACGTAGTTAATACGTATGGTGATGCCCCCCTCCCTTCCCCCCCCCCCCCCCCCCCCAACACACACACACTATCCTATTACCCCAGATAGTAGTGTAGCTGTATGGCTATAGGAATCCTCAGTTTACATGAGATATACGTATTATGTACGCATGGATGTATAACATAGCATAACTAGTGCTGTAATTTGGAGTTTCTTCAACATGGAAAGGGGGTGGAGGGAAGGGAGGGTCAAATTCATTGGAACTAAAAATATTCGAACAAGCTACATAAAGGGGCTAAAATACATATTTTTGGCATGTATTTTAATGTTGCTATCACCAGCCATGTTTCTCAGAACAAATACTTGAATGACTTCACCATTCATACACAACTGCAATGAAAGCAGTCTCAAATAATACATAGTTCCTTTTCATATGTATGTACATAACATTATATACATATGTACATGTACGTAGTTTTGTAACAAATGGCTCATTTATCCCATTATGAGTTCTTATGAACACTTCTTTACTATTCGAGTTTGTTTGACTTGACCATAGCAAAATCACTTGCTTTGACTATGTACACACGTACATACGTATGTGGCATGTAAATCAGTCTCACATAACCCTTACCACACTTTCTGCTCCTTTATTACATACATAACAATGTCACCTAAAAAAGGAGTGGAAAGTGTGGTCTGGGCTATGCGAGACTACTGTTGTATCATACTACATACGTACGTACATACGTAGGTGTGATATCAGACTCAATCAAAACAAAAAAGAAATGCTCTAGGAACACAACTACCAACATAACTAGTCCAAGTGATTTTTCCTCTCTACTTGTTATTTTATAAATGACAAACTTACAGGATACTGTACATCATGTATGTATGTATTATGTATATACGTATATACAAACATACTTTAAGCTCTCTAAAGATTCCTCATCCAAACTCCATATTTCTTCCACACTCAGACCTTCTACACCTGCAAGAAGTACGTATGAATGAATGGATTCATCCCACCTTACCCAATTGTAGAAAGTAGCTTTAGTACAGATACCTGGTACTACTAAACAGAACCTACCTTCGTACGTACGTATATACGTATACCATAGATACTCCAACCATCCAGCTATGCGTACAAGAGGACTACTCACTGCTTCTAGATACTATCTCCAGGACTAATAAGGTAAAGGGGTGTAATTTGGAACTTGAGGGAAATTTGGAATAGGGCCTGTAACTTTTGTTGTGGTTAAGTTGCCCAGCCATTCTTGCTACTGCCAAACTCCCCCTTTATGGAGACAATACAGACGAAAAATAATGGGTGTAGCTTGTGGTTGGCACTGCTTTCAGCCTGACTGTTCCAAATTACCCCACTTTACCTTACATATTGATATATTGTTGTAGAAATTCTTCAACATGCTAGATCGATTTGGATAAGATTTATCTTTGGACAGATAACACATGTCACAATTTTTTCATCAACAATCATTCAATTGTACAACGTTTCGCCCACTTGGGCTTCTTCAGGTACACACAACTAAAAAACCTAGGGACCTGTTTTTTTAGTTGTGTGTACCTGAAGAAGCCCAAGTGGGCGAAACGTTGTACAATTGAATGATTGTTGATGATAAATTGTGACATGCGTTATCTGTCCAAAGATAAAACTTATCCAAAACTAATACACAATAATATAGTCTCGAAAAGAGGAGAACCCGAGAGAACCAACATCTGCCTTAGGAACAAAAATCTGTTAGTTCACCTTTTATTCTTAAACTATAGCTAGAATAGACCAGCAGGAAACTCACCAAACCCCTTTATTAGTTCTGTAAAAACACCTGGGTCGCTTTCTATCAAGCACCACTCTTCGGCCATTTTGTTTTGCAGCGTGTAAGTTACGCAATAGACATGCATGCAATAAAGTCACAGCATAGATACTCGAAATACTCTATAGCTATAATCTATGGTCACAGTGAAACCATAGATATTCTATACTACGTACCGTGAAACCTCTCTAATCCGGCCACCAAGGGACCAAGAAATTGGGGTGGATCAGAGAGGTGGTTGGAATAGAGAGGTCAATTCTATTCTGTGGGTGACTTTTGGGACCAAACATGTGGCTGGATTAGCTCCAGGTAGTGTAGCCACAGAGGCTTGGATTAGAGCGGTTTCACTCAGAGCCACCAAGTCTCACTCATTTCAATGAGATCTCACTCTCTCACTCCCAGCTCATAGAATCTCACTCCCAGCTCATGCAATCTCACTCCCAGCTCATGGAATCTCACTCTAGCACTGAACATATCCATACTCCGTCAATTTATTTTATGCTACCCGGTCAGTACTGCATAAATCTACAACCACAGAATCCCTTCATAGTACACCTGTAACATGTAAAGAGCACACTTATTCGGTCTTATCAAACCAAGTAGTTGTCGTTATCTGCCAATGAATTACATAAAGTTCACTTCAGGTTGAAATCCTAGGATTAAATCTTAATGGTTGCAGGTTATATATATGGTTGCTGGGTATCTCACTTGTGATGATTTCCAAGCCTTGGCATCTCTGTTCACTGTGTTTTGATTACATTACATTTTAGTCTATTTCAGGCTCAAACTAAACGAATTGTAGAGCAGAATAAAATTGTCTAGGCCCTAATAAAACAATTTTTCACAGTACTACCAATACCATTTTCCTCTTATCACAACAATCACACACAAAAGCAGTGACAAGTCAAGATGCATTAACTACTGGGAAACAGACAAACTTACATAATATTAAGTAAAAAACATGAATTCGCATATTAAGCAAAAGGTATATTGTTTGGCTTATAAACTGCCAACTTATCTAAGCTATCACACAGAAAGAATCAATCTGCAGTTCAAAAGAGATAATTCATTCCCTCTAGTTTCTTTTTGGCTCCACTCTTGGCTCCTCTAGAAATACCCCACAGAGCATACGGAGCCTGAGGGGACAGTTTTGGTGCATCGTGCATCACTACTTCTTGCAGAAATGATCTTGAATTGTGGATGCACGTTCCTCCTAGGATTATACGGCAGGGCTTGTTGGCTGCAGATAGGTCGGCTACCACTTTGGCTTCGGAGTACGTAGCACCACCAACAAAGAACACAATCACACGCTGGGGCTTGTACTCGGGGGAAATTTCCACTTCACGTGGATGAAGAAGGGGGTATTTGTCTTGTGGTAGCTTCCCTTCCAAGAGAGTCGTCAGGACTTCTTTAAGGGTTGGTTTGTGCCTGACATAAATATTTTCCGTGCCTTCCACTTTGCCTTTCAACACTGTGCGTGCAGCCTTCTTCATTTTGGACATAAACTTGTGTCTAGCAAAGAGTTCTGTCGTTCGTTTAGTGTCATACCTTATCACGGCATCGACAAGCTACGAAAAGTAACAGACAAAAGGAAATACACTAAACTCATTGTCACTTTACATATATTAAATATTCAGGTAAAAGAACACTCACATCTGGACCTTCGGACAAAATACTTTTCAGTTTCTGCCGGATATCGTCCACATCTTTTCCTCTTTCATACCTTAGCTGGAAGAGCATGCACAACCGCACACACTCATATGGTTGGATAGACTTATCACCAAGGAGTCTCAGCACAGCCTGCAACAAAAAGCATTGAATAAAACAAACAATTATTCATAATTTAAATCTTGTACGTAGCCCATCTATACAGTAACAAGATCTGGTCCAGGGAGCTCACCTCCTTAGCACCAGATCTGCTTTCACCTTCAACTATTTCCTGTTCTACTTCAGAAACCTTCAAAAGTGAGTGCTCATGCACAATTTGTGACATATCGCTGGTCACGCCCAAATGCTTGAAAGTGGTCGCTGCAAGTTTTCTAAACTGTGGATAATTTTCCACAAACTCCTTCATTTCTTGTATTGTGTCCAGTTTTCTACTGTCCTTCACTTTGCCTTGGTATTCCATCACAACTTCCTGAACTTTGTCTCCAATTTCTCCAAAATTCAGATACATGTTTTCCTTTAAAAAATCATCAACAGTAGAGGAAAATACCAGCTCGGTGGTATCAGCATTGAGGCCGCCCATCTCCGAGCTGTCGAGCTTGTTCCTGAAAATGGTGTACAACTCGTGAACCTGTGCATGGTAGGTCCAGGGATTTAGGAGCGGCGTCACCGGATCAGAATGTCGATCCATGATAAGGAGTAAAGGAGGAGGAGCACTGGATTTCCGGGTGCTGAATTGGCGAGGATGAGACTGGTAGGCTGCCAACACCGCTCTGGCTAATTCCTCCGTCATATTACCATTCACATAACGTATCACTGGCTTGCATCTGAGAGAGAGCAAAACTGTTGTCAAGCTTCTGCAAGTGCGTGCCAACAAGTTTGGGTCCCAGCGGCCACCATAAGGGATTGGAGGAGGAAGGTTGAGGGTGAAAAGGTTACTGGTAACTGGCAAGTACTCGTAGAACATCTCTTTCACTTCTTTCACTACCTCCTGCTCGTCTGACTTGGCAATCAAGGACAGAGCATTCTCTAAGCCCTCACCCTCCAAGAAGTGTGAGAAATAAAGGAAATAGGAATTGTAATAGGGATTTCCCAACTCCTTGCACAGCGCCTCAATATTAACTATTGTGGGTTGAACGAAAACAATAGCATTCACGTGCTTCATAGGATCGCCACCTCTTACAACATCGAGCAGCTCGAACAAATAGACGCCCTTCTGACCTAATTCGCTTTGAGTGTAAGCTTGTGTAACTATAGCGAGGGTGACTTTGTCTAAAAGGAACGCTTTCATTCCTTCGCCACAGTCATTAATCATCTGATCGATGTACATCCGAATGGCAACGACAACATCCATTCCTTCCACGCTCCTTTCGGCCATTTTCGTTAGCTGGATTCTTTACTGCGGCGTGATGATC
>CAUJGJ010000083.1:821600-879100 GCA_963170055.1 Halisarca cf. caerulea
ATGAAGTACGTAGTACATGATGGTGAGTATTCAAAACTAGCTCAATTTCTGGAGCAGTTTCCAAGATAAAGTGTAGTGGCATTTCCTATTCTACATTTCCTGCCAAATTAGGATGGAAATTACAAGGGGATTCCCCTTCAAACAGACCATTGCTTAGAAGGCTTCACAGCACACACATTGTTGAAATGGACCCTTTATACCACACTATATCAAAAGCATTAATTTTCACACGTGCATTCATACTTGATTTGCACTGACATCACACAGCTGTAGTGTCTACATGGTCCTAAAATGTAACTCCACACGGATCAATAGTCAACAAAAGCTCAAATATAAACAAATCATTGAAAAATGAAAGTGATACAGTTGTCCATCTCAGAGAAAGACTGGATATGTAGTTCTTGGAAAACAAGAGTTAAAACAAGTCAGTCATGGTTAAAACTCATGAAATAAAACAGTGCAGTTTTTCATCTCATAGGATAACTGGATGTGTAATTTGTGGGATAAAAACGTAAAATACAAAACATGGATAAAAAGTGGAGTCATGACTGTCTTGTGGAAGCATAAAAAGGTTCATCAACTGCTCCGTGCTAAGCTCATGGGATGTGTCACCAACCTCTTAACAACATGGATCCAAAGCTACGCACATACAGGACCTGACCAACCAGACATTCACAGAAGAGTAAGTGAAGAACAAGAATTATGACCCTGTGGACAACCCCCCCCCCCACACAGTCACATCTCATACTACAGCCCCACCCACTGACACACCTCATCTTAGTGCCCACCCACTGACACACCTTATCTTAGAGCCCACCCACTGACACACCTCATCTTAGACCCCACCCACTAACACACCTCATCTTAGACCCCACCTACTCACACACCTCATCTTAGAGCCCACCCACTGACACACCTCACCTTAGAGCCCACCCACTGACACACCTCATCTTAGAGCTTACCTACTGACACACCTCACCTTAGAGCCCACCCACTGACACACCTCATCTTAGACCCCACCTACTCACACACCTCATCTTAGAGCCCACCCACTGACACACCTCACCTTAGAGCCCACTCACTGACACACCTCATCTTAGAGCCCACCCACTGCCACACCTCATCTTAGAGCCCACCCACTGACACACCTCACTTTAGAGCCCACCAACTGCCACACCTCATCTTAGAGCCCACCAACTGCCACACCTCATCTTAGAGCCCACCCACTGACACACCTCACTTTAGAGCCCACCAACTGCCACACCTCATCTTAGAGCCCACCAACTGCCACACCTCATCTTAGAGCCCACCCACTGACACACCTCATCTTAGAGCTTACCTACTGACACACCTCACCTTAGAGCCCACCCACTCACACACCTCATTAAGCCCACCAACTGTTAAACCCTATCTGACAGCCCAACCAGAGCACACCTCATCTGACAGTTACCATAGATCAATAAATTTTCACATGAAAACCATTCGTTACGTGTGACTATTTTTGTACATGGCACTGTAGGGGCTGGGGATGAGCACAAGTTACTCGCTCTCCCGTGCCGCCTGGGTGGCATGGGATTGATCAATCCAACAGAAATGGCGGAAGAACAGTATCGCAGCTCCTGTGACATAACAACTCCCTTGGTTAGTCTCACCCTTGAAATGAAGCATGAAATCCCAGAACATTTCGACACCAAGATGAAACAAAGCAAAGGGAGATTGAGAGGGAAGAAAAGACGACATCAAGAGGAGTGTGCTGCTAACCTACAGATGGATGATAACCTCAAAAGACATGTTGAATTTGCCAAAGAAAAGGGCTCCTCAATCTGGCTGACAACCCTACCACTTGAGAAGAATGGATTTGTTCTCCACAGAAGTGCATTCAAAGATGCTGTAAGTTTAAGGTATGGTTGGTTACCTGATGCCCTTCCATTAAGCAAAGGGGGCATCACCCACAGAGTCACCCACAGAGTCACCCACAGATTCACCTACAGAGTCACCCACAGATTCACCTACAGAGTCACCCACAGATTCACCTACAGAGTCACCCACAGAGTCACCTCCAGAGTCACCCACAGAGTCACCCACAGAGTCACCCACAGAGTCACCTACAGATTCACCTACAGAGTCACCTACAGAGTCACCCACAGAGTCTACACACATGTTTTAGATTTCATTCATTTGGTACCACAAATATGTAGGTTAGTGACTTTAACAAAAACAAGATGCTATATATGAGTGACAGGAAGTGAAGAGTTTCAAATACCCCACATGTGTGTCCACACCTATGTATGAGTCTACTCACATACCATATACAATGTACACAAGTTGTGTGTGCGTATAGTAATGTGCACGTCTGTAACTGCTGTGCATGTACACTTACATATACATCTATGTACGTACGTATGTACAAACATGTGTACATTCCTACACTTAGATGCAGGAGGTGAATTAATGTGTGTACGCACAGTATCTGAACTGAGACCAGTGACTGTGCCATTTGAAGGACTGCACTTACATGTTCTTCAAGAGTTGCTATCTTGACATTTGCACTGTCAAGCTGTTGCTTTAGTTGCTCTTCTCTGGTTTCAGATTCTTGTAATTCAAGTCTCTTCCTCTCCAGTTCATCGGCAGCCTCTTCAGCTTCAATCTTCTGTGCAGCAAGTTCCTTCTCCAGCTCAAGAACACGTCCTCCAGAAGTGGAAGAGTTCACTCTGTGCAAAGGTTCCTGGGACAGAGCACGCACTAGATCCTGTAGGAGCGGGTAGAAGAATTGTGGGTCTTCAAGGATCACATTATACAGTGTGTACGTACGTATGTACGTACGTATGTTGGTGGACATAGGACACTAGGGTGAAATGACCAACTACAGTGTGCACAACCTACACATTGCATGAAACCTGTCATTCAACACCACCATGTAGTAGGACTGTTGGTAGAGACAACTGAATGTACTGTATGCCAGTCTACGGCCTACCTCAGTAGTACCAATGCACCTCAGGAACATATGAGCACTCATACAGCAGATACGGCAACCACATAGTTCCTTGAGTAGTTTTAGACACTTCCTCCCCCCCCCCCCCCCTAGTGCTAGCAAAGGCATATATGCACTTATGCATGTACGTACGTGTGTACAGTATGTCACCCCATCCCTCAGTACTGGCAAAGGCATGTGTGTACAGTATGTCACCCCATCCCTCAGTACTGGCAAAGGCACGTGTGTACGGTATGTCACCCCATCCCTCAGTACTGGCAAAGGCACATATGTACCGTGCATAAGTCATTCCATACCTCAGATTCAACCAGTGATGTGTCTTGGTCGCTGTCACTAAACACACCTCCCCCATTTGAATCAAGCTTTGTTTTACTGCTTTGAAGAAAGCCTTCCGATTCTTTAGTGTCCAATAGAGGAATGGTGGATGATGATTTGGGTGGACCATCGATGGATACCTTTTTGGACATCCTCCTTAAAACACGGATTTCTTTTTCGAGAATATACATATTTTCTGCTTCTTGTGCTCGAGAAACCTGACCCTACGTTCACAATGATGTACACATACGTACATACAGCGTATATGAATGAACTGAATGAATACATAAAGTGCAATATACGTACTGTACATGTAATATCTAAAGTATGTACCACTAGGTGGGCTGTAGTAGACATACCACATCAATACATACAGTATGTACGTACATATCTGTATGTGTACGTACGGCATGTTGGTACATATACATACATACATACAGTACATACGTATGCAGTAGGTACATGTATTTCATTTGATTGTATCACAGAATGTGGCACACTACACATAGGTAAATAAAGATCAATAGGTTGGCCACTGAGTAAAGAGCGTACTTGGATCAGCTTTCCAGCTAAAGATTCACACTCCTAAAGAGAGAGAGGAGCAAAATGGATGACCAAATAATGGATTATGCACGTATATTAAGTATGTACATACATGCATGCATACACACGTATGAAAGTGTTCATGGTATGTGGACTCATGTATGGACATTCGTGGCAGCCTCGACACAGGAGTACAACAAACACACAAGTAAAGAAAAAAATCAAGTGCACCATCTTCTTACCCTTTCCAGCTGGCTCAATCTGATGTGCAAGGAATCATTTTCAGCTCTTAATCTCTGAAAGTGGAATGAGGAACGAAGGCAGTAAGGCCATCATGGTTAAACACAAGGTCCCAATATGGTAATCCAGCACATACATACGTATGCACTTACATAAGCACACATGTACGTACAGTATATGAGCACATTAGACATGGCATGCAAATACCTTCAGTTCAAGATTTTCCTCCTGCATTTTCTCCTTTTTAGCTATAAATTCTTGTTGCCACCTGAGGTAAATGAACTCAAACTCATAAAACAATTCACACACAGTACATACAGTACACACAGTAAACATATACATGTGTGTGTATTAGGGAATCCCAAATTACATCAAATACGTGTGTAAGTACATGGTGCATGAACTGGCGTTTCCAGTGAAAAACTAGCCCTAAATGTTTCCAAGACAGATATGTACGTACGTATGTGGCATGTGCAGTGTGCTCACCCTCAGAATGTGTACTCTGGTACCACTTCATGCATACACATCTCACAGTAAAATGTACTGTTTACTCCTATTTGCTTGGATAATTGTCCTTGTCAAACAGAATGATTTCTAACTAGGTACTACATAATAAAATGTACACGTGTGCATAAATGTTGTTCTGAGGCTAGAAATGATGTTTAGTGCACGAAAGATTTGCATGTGTGTAATACAGTTCCATGCAAAGGACATTATTTCTTCGCAAAAATGTCCTTTGAGACCAGTATTTAGCTGGAGGGCAGCTGAAGGGAAGCTGGAGGGCAGCTGAAGGGCAGCTGGAGGGCAGCTGGAGGGCAGCTGGAGGGCAACTGGAGTGCAACTGGAGGGCAGCTGAAGGGCAGCTGAAGGGCAGCTGAAAGCAACTGCTGACAATAATATCACATACAGAACACGGTAAGAGCTGAGAGAGGAGTGTGTGAGTATAACTGGAAGAGAGTGATCAGGTGAAGCTCACTTCTTCATCTTCTTGGTGTAGCTGTCCCACTTGATGCTCCATGCTGTCAGTATAAGGTGACTAGGGTCAGCTTCATGTTCGTCTCTCATGCCCTTTTGGAAGTGCTGGGGTGGGTGGGATTCAAGAACACATGACAGACACACTACACAGACAGGTGTGTGGGTAGCACACATATCACGAGGCAGGTATGGTGATGTTACACACACAAGTCATGTACATATTGAGTATATCCATAAACTTAACAGTAATCTAAATTTTGTTCTTTTAGCCCACTTTCAATGAGATTCCACATTCTAGGGTAATAGGCCTATAATGGAGCACGTGTGATTTCACTGTAGGACTGGGTACACACAGTACGTACGAATGTAGTGTGTTTTTCTGTTCGACTCCGCCACAAACACCTGTTACTGGATGTCAGCACATCACAACTGGGACAGCAGTAGGCAATACTGTCGTACTAAACGATTCTTTCAAAAATGTAGTTAGTTTCAGCTACTGCAGACCAGCAGTCCTACAGCCACAGAAGTGGTTATCAGTTTGCCTAACACCTACCAGCTGACTGAATAAGAAGGCATATTAGCAACTTTCGGCCAAAACAAATGCACATAGTCCAAACATGAAAGGAGGACCAGATGTACCAGTAGATGTAGTGCTAAACTGTGTATTCATTTCACAATAAGGGAAGCATTATCACCAATCTGCTACACTAAGCACAAACAACAAAGGCATACACAATATGTCTACATGTACTCATATACGTTGACATTGTGAATTGTTACCAGATACTGTACGTACGTATGTACTTTGACACCTACGTAGTCACTCCTCAACACACACAACACTGCACATATCAAACAGATGCATGAGCACATCTTTCCTTATCCATGCCTGTACTATTCATACGTACGTAAGTACTTATGAATACACATGCAACTGTATTGTTCAAATCACTATTGAAGCAAATTTTGCAACTACGCATGTACAACATGAGCTTGCTTGTGATAAGTTGTTATACTCTCTCTCTAATCTACACGTGTACGTACATATCTTCAAGTATCCATGTCCATGACCATAGGCAGGCGCAGTCATGGGTGGTTCTAGTATCTATGGTACAGTGGATTGCTGTCAATTTACCAACAATTTATCCGCCAAAGAAATCTGCTTAATATATGTATGTCAACACCTTTGAAAATGAGCAATTGGCTGAAAAGGCTGAACAATGATTGCATGAGACCATTCACCACACCCTTATTTCTACCAAAAGGTTCATAATGAACAGCTGTAGCACATATGCAGGTATGTACTGTGCATACTGTACTTGGATACATTACCAACAACATGGTTTGTCGCACAGAACCAAGGCACTAAACAAGCATGACATGTTGAAGCTATGAAAGGCAAACACACAAGAGAACCTTCAGCATGGTCTCAATGTCCATGTTCAACAGCTGGCTTGAGTCACACTGGAGCAAGGCAAGGCCCACTCTGAACACAGCTGCCATACCCTGTGTACACGGAGAGAGAACACAGGTCTTCATCTCATGGTGTACATATGTACAGTACATACGAAATGCACAACATGACACAGATACACATCACAAAAGGCAAACATGTTCTTTACAATAAATGCTACAAGTCTCTGTATGTAATCATGCACGGATGCAACTGGAAACATAAATACATACATACATATGTACATACTATAAGTACATACGTACGTATGTACAAGATAAGGAGATAAGCAGAGCATACACACGTACGTACATACCTAGTACATACCGTACACGCGTAGATACGTACTGCACATACGACATACAGTACATACATAGGAAAAAACACTAAATGCAAACATCTGAGATGGAAGCATCACCAAAGTATGGCCTGTGAGATATGTAGGTACCCACGTACGTATGGCTACAAGACGCATTTATGAACCAAGGTGTATTGCAGTGTTTCCCATGGAAAGAAATTGCAACACAGTGCCAGGGAAGTCCTGGCGATTCATCGTCATCTGTTTTATGTATACTCATGTTCTTCACAAAGGAAAAAAATGCTATTGTTCATGATCCGCTCATACAGGTCCCATCGTTGGCCATCACAGTTAAACTATCCATGATGTCAACAGTGTTGAGTCTGTGGTTCTGCTTTATATGGATAATAACAATATACGTACGTACATTTAATATAAGTATGTACTAATGAATATTGTTACTTATAATAAATTTGCTGCTAGAAAAGCAACAGGGTGCTGCACCCTGTTCCAGATACACTGCGGGAAATGCTGGTATTGTACACATGTATGTACCCAACTCACATCAACTAGGAAGGCATCAATTACTCTGTACACAACATTGAGGGAGAGGCAAGATGCAAAGAGAGTCACAAACCAGGATGATCCGTACATTGAAGTGCTAAAACCCTGAATGGTGTACCAAGGAATACATGTCATATACACACGCACGCACACACACACACACACACACACACACACGCACGCACGCACACATACATACACACACACACACACGCACATACACACACACACACACACACACATGCATACACACACACACACGCACACACACACGTACACACACACACACACACACACACACACACACAGAGTCATATTTGCATGTAATAAAAGTGCACTAAACAGTACTGTACTTGCTACCACATGCAATGCTCTCCCCAATATTCTAACTACAGGGTACCCGATCTTGTTAGAATTTTGCATTATTCAATATCTGAACGTAATTCTTCCAAACCCCAGTGTAAACAGGCTAAATATGGATCCTGTAAGTACGTATGTACTGTACAATATCTATGCTCTAACACCACATGCTCATGCTAGCATAAAATTAATCAGCATTAAAGTAGCAATGAAATCAAGCATCCTCTTGTAGTTAGCCTGACAGGAAACACAGGTGTGTGTACAACAACTATTTTGACGCACAAACGTACGTACGTACGTACGTAGGTAGGTAGGTACACCTGCGTATGCACCATGACCGTGGGATGTGGTTGTCTATATCATAGATACTAGGAAACTATGTCTATACACAAAATCATGTACAAGTAATGATGCACAGAAGTCATGTTCTACTATGAGCACTGTACTCAGAACACTCAGAGAGCTATGCATGCAAATATTAATGAATAATCCTTGAAAAGTGGGCACCAACACATACGTACAGTGAAACTTGTTTAGTATGGACCTCGAAGGGGTGCAAAATCAGTACTTACTATCAGGGTTGGTTTATGTACATGAGGTATACACAGGGACAGAATGAGGGGTACTTACTATCCAGGAGCATCTACTAAACCAGGTACTTACTAGCCAAGTTCTACTGTACAACAAGAATCAAGATAGTAGTCCCCCCTCCCCCTCACACACAGACCACCCAGCTCGGGTTACAGTGCTCAAGATAGCAGTCCCCCCTCCCCCTCACACACAGACCACCCAGCTCGGGTTAAGGTGCTCAAGTGTACATTGATATATGCATTTGTTTCCTGTGGCTTATTAGTAGGGGTGGTCTAGCATGCCAGACTACCAACCCCTACCCACCCCACCCCCCTCGGGAGAATTCTTACATAAGAGCCTGCATACGAACATGTGTGAGGAACTAACCAGTGAGAGGAAGTGCTTGTATAAGTTCGGATACATTTCCTGAAAACAAAAGTGAGAATGCACACACAGTAACATCAAAGACTTTTGGGAAAACAGCATGGGATGAAATCACACATGAATGTGTACATGACATATGAACATAGCTGGATCAGCAGTTGGTAAAGGAAGGCACGTACATACATACTATATAGCCAGCAAAAGTCACACTACAGAGTGGTGACAAGTGTAAAACCAAAGATAGGACCAACTAACAACAGCTAATACATACGTACGTAAGTATGTACACATCATCTACAGTACAACAATGGATTCACAGGCTCTACACTGAAGGGGCAGGAAGAGCTGTGAAGAAATACATACATACAGCGTTACGCAGGTCAATTCAATGTACTGAATATGCACAGTAACACATACGTATACACATCAAACCTCGATCAGTTTCTCCAGCTGATACAAACATACTCCCAGCTCAGCCATGAGGGGTTTGTACACTTCCCTTAACTTGTAATTTTCCAACATTTTCACAAACACACAGAATGCGTCCTCTTCTGGCATCTTCAGTGAATGAAATAAGGGAATTAAAACTCAAGACCAAAAGACAAGAGACAAAAAGCAATGTAATAAGCATACAGATTATGTGTCTAAAGTGGAGAAGAAGAGGTTATTTCTCATTACAGACATTTGAACATGCAATTGGTGGTGAACATCACATTTAAGCTGTCAACAGATCCATAAAAAGCTTATAAAACCCTCAATCACTGAAAGATACACTACAAGGTATCTTCACTCAAAGAACACAGCAAACGCGAGAGAAGAAGACTCACCTGAAGGAGTAGCAGACCCACTAGGAATGGACTTCCCTGGCAGTACCCTACCTCCTTGTCATATACAGAGTAGGCCTAAACAGTACATGGAAGATGAATGTACCAGTATCAAACAATGTTGAAATTACGTGTATGTTCATACGTATGTACGTACGTGCGTACGTAAAGAATACACAAATATTTACATTCACAGATATGAATGTACAAACACATGATAATACTTACGTACATATGTACATTTGTACAACATATGTATGTACCCATGTGCATGCATACATACGTATGTACTTACGTAATTACACATGTACACACATGTACGCACATACATATGCAAATAGCTGAAATAGTTAGACATGTGTTTGAATGCTGACCATCACTTCTAACACTGTAAGAGCAATAGCAAGTAAGTGCATACACGTGCAGTCACATACATACGTATGTATGTACATACATGCAAACACATGTACGTGTATATGTATGTACATGCATACACATGTACACACATACGTATGTGTACATACAGATGCATATACATGCATACACACATATGTACATACAAACAGATACGTACGTACATACACATGCATACACATCACATGATACCTTCAGTATATTCTGAAGAGCCTCTTGTCCAGGTCCATTCTTGAAGAAATCATGCTCTGGGAATGTGCGTGTCAAGTCTTTCTGTATGTGCTTCTCAAAGGGAGATACCGACTACGTACAAAGGACAAAGGAAACTTCGCATAATACACGTACATTTGTACGTACAGTACATAACAGAGAACACAGATGTAAGGGATCAGCCTTCAATCAGGTACAGTGGAGGATTACGGTAGACATTATCAACAAACAATGCAAAACACACAGGCATCTACACACACAAATATGTACATATGTATGTACTGTATATACTGTAAATGTTACGTGTGCACAAGAAGATAGAATACTGTATTATACATCGATACATGCTATACAAGTTATGTACGTGTGCATACGTACTGTACGCACTACATAATTTTTTTTTTTTTTTTTTTTTTTTTTTACTGTTCATATATTATTATTAGGCCCTTGGGCAAAAGTACAGATGGCATGCATACACAGTAAATCAAAGTGATTGACACTAGCAGTAAGTACATTTCAATAGTAGAAAACAATATATACTGTACATACTATAATAAAATACTATGTATTGTACATACATATGTATGTCACACGTGCTCAAGTATGGATTAACATGCAGATAAACCAACCACACTCTAGTGTACACAGAAGTATGTATGCTCAAACAAAATCGTCAAGCACTATCAAAATTCAGCATTCACGGCTGTCCTGTTGGAATTAGTGCAGTTAGTGACGCACAACACACAGTCATAGGTAAGTACACAGATCGAACCTCTGACCACATGCACTCAGACTTCACACACCACCAGAGCGGATACAACACACAGTCAGTCCACTTCAGAGTCCACTACCCACATGCATAGAGGTACATGACATCCAGTCACCATTTCACCCACAATCGGGAAGCAACACCTTCGCTATGTCCCTCTTTTCCTAGATCTACTGCCATTAATCACCACAACTGTTAACACTTAGGAAGGATAGTACAGCAGCCATTAAAAAGTCAGTTTGTAAACTTGAGTCAGCTTTATCGTGCACTACCTGATGAAACCTAGCAGCAGAAGTGATACAAGTGTGTGTGTGTGTGTATGTGTGTGTGTGTGTGTGTGTGTGTGTGTGTGTGTGTGTGTGTGTGTGTGTGTGTGTGTGGTGTGCAGTGTGTGTGTGTGTGTGTGTGTGTGTGTGTGTGTGTGTGTGTGTGTGTGTGTGTGTGTGTGTGGTGTGTAGTGTGTGTGTGTGTGTGTGTGTGTGTGTGTGTGTGTGTGTGTGTGTGTGTGTGTGTGTGTGTGTGTGTGTGTGTGTGTGTGTGTGTGTGTGTATACATTTGTGTGTACATGTACGTATGTGTCTGTAGGTGTGCATGCATGTGTGCATTTGTACTCATCGTTGTGTTGTAGTATTTCAAACACTGGTTTTCTGAAATCAATTCACTTATAAATTGCTCAGAGAATTACTCTTTCCATTTGATAATCCCAATTTTAGACAGCAAAAACTTAAAAAATATTCTAATTATTTGTTTTTGTTTTTTAACATTTTTCAAATTTTATTTTACGTATGCATGTACAAAACACATGTGTGCACAATACACATGCATATAGGGAAAATATTCCTATTGACTTCAGGAGCCCCAAGACTATTTGTCACACCCCACAGCCTAGCAGGGCAGCTTTGGAATACACCGCAGCAAACCTTTAACTCAGGACATGCAAACATATGTCACAGTATGGACCATATATACAGTGGAACTCGCCTAGTAAGTACCTGGTTTAGTACACACTCCTGGATAGTAAGTACTACTCATTCTGTCCCTGTGTATACCTCATGTACATAAACCAACCCTGATAGTAAGTACATACCTGCGATAGTAAGTACTGATTTTGCGTGTCCCCTTCAAGGTATGTATGTATGTATGTACTTATGTACTAAGCAAGTTATGTACGTACACTGAATGTATGCATACATATGTGTGGACAACCCTATTGTCAGGAAGCCACACTTGCATGGGTATTCTTTGATGTCTCGTTCCCCAGCAGCTCACCAGAGGAAAGCAACTGTCACATGCAAGCGGAATGTGGCAGAATGATCTCAAGAAATACCTCTCTTTGTAGGAGTGTTGGGATGCTACAAACAGACCAACCACAATCTCACACTAACACTTGAAAAATGTATGTAGTATTCATATATATATGTACATATACAGCCTGGGTAGGAGGTTGGTATCTTGTGTAATACCGTAGGCCCTATAACAACTGGACATACATTAGGATAAGTTTTAACTTTGGACAGCATGTCGAAGAATTTCTATAACCATGGACATACATTAATTATGCGCAATACTTGGTGTTTCCAGTCCAGTTGTTGTAGGGTCCATGGTAATACATACTATGCCAAAAGGTGTTTTGTACCATTAAAAGGATGCTATGATCTGCTAACTGGTCTGTATGGCAGTACATTGACCACCTGTTCTATAGTGAACTTCCTATGGTTGTGTACTGATCAGCTGTACACACGTTGCAAATTAAGACACTTCTGCATTGAAACAAAATACGTAGGTTCATAGCTAATGAAACAAGCAGAGGTAGTTGGAGAATGTGCACATATGTACGTACACACATACATGCATACGTAGGTACAATTTTGGCTAACAGTCAATATGCCACCAAACTGTGTACGTATATATATATATATATATATATATATATATATATATATATATATATATATATATATATATATGTATGTAGATAGTATATACATTACGACTCAATTTTCACAAATTCATGTCTATTATTATAGCATTACCGATAGATAGCAGAGTGGTAATGCCAAAATGAACAATGGGCCAACATTTTCCAATTGTGGTATAAAAAGTGCTTGTTACCTCACGCACAAGCACATTCACTGCAGCAGTAATGTCCTTTGTTGTGTCTCTCTGGTGGGTGTGCTCACCAAGACAAAATGGACAAAACATCACTGGTTACAGCAGGGATGTTATCTACACGGAACCCATCTATAATCTAGACCACCAAATTGTGGGTAATATGGACCAGGGGTGAAAATTGCTTCCATGATTTTTGATCTGATCCTTATCAGACCACTTTTAATCTTGATCAGCCATCAGGACTCTTATTCAGACATTAGATTCTACTACTTCCAACAACAATTTTGTAACATGCTACTGTGGGAACAAAGCAAGAGACTTGTTAGGCCAAATGTCCGACCACTCTGATTTTTGAACAGTCAATCCAAGGCAAATGGTCGGCCAATGGCCAATGGCTGGCTGTTATTTTCACCCCTGTGGACACAAGCCACTGGAATGAAATGATTCACTGCACTTTGCCATTGTACATTTCAACCCCTGACACATACTATAATAATTCTTCACGAACAATCTCCATAATGAAGTATTAAGTACGTAGCCAAACTACAGTATGTATGCGTTCACACTGCACAGTATGGTCAATTCAAATAAAAGTGATGATGCACGTATGTACGTATGTACATATGTACATATGTACGTATGTACAGTGTATGAGAATACTTAAGTGCATAACAACCACTTCCTAAGATATGTTTGTAAGATATACATAGCAAGATATAGGTGCGTACATTCATACAAGTATATGTACGTATACTGTACGTATATATGTACGTATATATGTACGTATATTATACATATGCACATACGTATGTATGTACATATGTACATACGTACGTACGTATGTACATTGCATATAAGAATGTATGCATTTATGTACATTTGTATGTATGTATGTAAACTTCCAAACAATCACAGATGCACAGTATGTGATACAAGCTATAGAAATGCATATGAAAAACTCATGCTAATGACAATTCACAAACTACAGGACTACGCACACACATCTCGCAGACACTCCGACTCACAGCCAGTAGTTTAGGATACATTTCCTTCAAAGGAGAGTACGCCATGTTAACACCAGCCAACAGTGGCCACACCAGTGACCTCATCGGGTTAGGGATTCCCTTCCATGCCAGTTCACGTATGTACTTGGACTTCTTCTTCACGTTGCTGTCCCAGTCTGCTATGAGCTGACTCCATGTTTTACTGGGAGGAGAAGAAGGGGGTGGGGCAGGTAAAAATGATGAAACATCAGCAAAAGTGACTAATGCACAGCAGAAATGCATTATAAAGAAAAACATTTACAGTGAATTTCTGCATAATAATAAACGAAATCAAGTGTCCCAGTTAGCATTCTACTATTAAAGTTTAAGATGTACCAAAAGATTGTTCAATGTCCCCTGGGATTTGTTACATTGAGAGTCCACTGTATGTACATATGTACATACGTACGTACGTACGTAGATACATACGTATTTAAGTAAATACGTACATATGTATGCACATACATGCATACACAAAATGAACCCTTCTAAATGGAGAACACATGAATGAAGGAGAATGCAATATCTTTACATCACCAGCATGTCAATGTATTACATGCTGTATGTAGATATGGGAGAAAATACAGTACAGTACATGTATAGGAGTATGCTTTCCTAATCCCAGGGGTATGCACGTATGTGCTAAACAAGGACCCACTGTATGTTTGGATGCAGCCAACTCGTGTGTACGGACTATCCAGTTGCTAGCACACAATGTATGCTTCAAAGAATTTGTGAAATTTTCAGGCCAAAGCACGCAAGTTGACAGTCACTGTCACACGCATACAGATCAGCATGTCAAGCGTAGCAAAGTTGTGCATGTATGAAGGGAACCGAAAGATGCAGAGAACCCTGCTTCACAGACCA
Organism: Halisarca cf. caerulea; assembly: GCA_963170055.1. Taxonomy (NCBI): domain Eukaryota; kingdom Metazoa; phylum Porifera; class Demospongiae; order Chondrillida; family Halisarcidae; genus Halisarca; species Halisarca cf. caerulea. Next base: position 836,534 of record CAUJGJ010000083.1, read on the forward strand.
CCTGTCTACAGTGACCACAATAGGCTGGTCTGTGAACCACTAAAGCAATACAGTAAAACCCGTCTTAAGGACCACTTGTACAGAAGGACCACCTGTCTATAGAGACCACTGTAGGCTGCTCCATGGACCGGTCAGTGGTACTAATGTATCTGTGTATAAGGACCACCTGTCTACAGAGACCACCATCACTTGGTCCCTTGAATGGTTGTTATAGACAGGTTTTAATGTACTATTTCACCTCTTCACAAGGACCACCTATCTATAGAGACCACATACAATAATTACTTGGTGGACCTTATATACATGTACAAGTGAGAATATCCAAATCTAGTGGCAAATCCATCTCAGTACTGTGGATGGCACACACACATGCGCGCGCACACACACACACACACACACACACACACACACACACACACACACACACATGCACACACACATGCACGCACGCACGCACACACACATGCACGCACGCATGCACACACACACACACACGCTCACACACACGCATGCACACACACACACACGCACGCACACACGCACGCACACACACACTGTACTCTGAACAGAATGTAAGGCATACACATACATGTACACCTCTGTAAGTACCTCCATACATAAATACAATACACTTATGTATGTGCATAAATGCATAGACAATATCTCCACACTGTTACATGTACATATGCACGTACATATGTATTATGCACTTTATAGTGAAGATGATTCTGCAATTGGCACCTCTAAACTGAAGCCTGTTACTGCACTCGTCGAGTCAAAGCTACATACGTATGTACACAGTACACACTACAGACTAATGTACATATGTACTTAAAAACAAAGAAATCAGTCAATATAGGATATAAGTATGTACATATGTATGTACGTAGTTCACTGCTTCACATCAGTGAACCCACACAGAGCCAACAACACACTAACGGATACAGACCATAGCGTGTATGGAAAAAAAGTATTCTCGTGCACTGTTGACACAGTAGTACACAGTGGTACCTCATTGTGAACCCCTCTAACTGGTTCCACTATAGACACTATAATACTACGTAGTACATATATAGTGCCTATGGTTCCGCTGAAGATGAGATAATTTCAAATCCGGTAGGATGTTCACTTTGATAATTCTCATCAGAAATTGTAATACAATTACAGTCTTTAGGGGTGGAAGGATAGAAACCTAATGTCAACAACTCGAACCAAGTGAAACATTAATAAAGACAAACCTTGCTCATAACCAGCTTTACTGATGCACACATATACGTACATACATCACATACTAAGCAAGAACATGCCTCCAGATACTAAACTTTGAAATACTGTGTGTGCCTCTGACACATCTCCAACGGTGGTCCTTTAGTGTGTGTGGTGGTGGTGGTGTGTGTATGAGGGGGGGGGGGGGGGGTATGGGATAGATCAACATTTCACAGCCTACGCAGTACAGAATATCCTCGGGAAATCAATACTCTCACAAAGAAGCTCACCACAACTCTTCTTCTGAAATGGGAAGAACATCCTCTGAAGTCTTGGGCGAGGTCATTCTCTTCCCCGACGAGTGCTGTTCAGAGAGCTTGGACACTTCCAAGGGTATTCGAGTCAGTGCCCTCTTGTCTTGTTCCAGAAACCTGAGGCAATACAAAAACAGTACTGAAAACAGGCCAATGAAGAACAAGCCACCGCCACCGCCGACTGTACGGCCGTGGATTGTCTAGTGGGTTTGGTAGATAACATTCTACGCAAAACTCGGCCTGTGACATGGATCTACTTGGTTCATAAGGGGCGGCGTGCGGCTTGCGTTCAATCAGGCTGCCTCGTTAGAATTTTCGGTGACTTTCACAAACCTACAGTAGTCGATTATGGGCACACAGCATTCTCGAATATGTCCTCCACAGAATCGACCATAAAACACGCAATATTGTTCGAGTGTACTAACTTCACGTCTTACTTTAATTAACAGTTAGCGTTTGTGGGGGGTATTAGATAATAAGCCTATTGATACTATGTATAGGAGGCCGTACAGTACATGCACTAACAGACATCGTTACTTGTTCTGCTCTTCAAGTTTCCTTAGAAGTTGGTCTTGGGTAAAAGCTTCAGGTTCGTCCATAGACGACTCGAGGCTCTCCTGTTCCTGTCCCCAAACACCTTCACGCTCTGTTGCCATTTCCACATTCGTAGGTAGCGTTACATAATAGACAGCACACTGTCCTACGGGTACCCGGAGCTATCGTACCCAACGACCATTTTCTTTATTATGCATGACGTATGTATGTATTCCAGGTAATTTACGACGGCCATTTTAATTAAATCTTTGATTAATTTGCAAAGCCTAAGCCTCCAGGCATCGTCTGCTCCAGGCAAGATAAATGTTGTTATAGCCTATTTTAAGCAGCAGTGTTGCTTGTACAAGAGTCTAGGTGGAATGTCATTGTGTGGTTGATCATGCAACATGTGCAGTGTAGATGAAGGTTGCAATAATTATTCTATGCAGCTCTGGCGTCGTCATGGCAGCACGATATTATAAAAAAATGGCAACCATTCCTCAACTCCATACTCGAATTCTCCATACCCCCAAAGAGGACAAACCATCATTAGAAAAAGGTCCTTCCTCTAGAATCATCGAGCGACGTCTGAAGGAAGCAGAGATTTGTGCCAGGAATGGGGGCTTGCTGAAGATTCTCAACGAAGCATTACTGGCAGAAAAATATGGCGAAGATGTTCCACCAGAGGAGATAGAAATCCTAAATCTTTCTTGTTCAGGCATTGAACGCATGGTGAATTTTTCTTTGTTACTATTAACCCAACTGACCATTTGTGATCTTGGAGATAACTACTTAACCAGCATCGCACCATTAGATGCTTGTCCCAATCTGATGAAATTGGATGTCTCTAACAATCAGGTGTGTTGTGTGTTGTACAGGGCCAACACGTTGAGCTCTAATTTATGGGTAGCCATTTTATCTTCACGTCATCCCTACATTGGCCTGACGTACGTAGCCAAACTAAGTTGCCGGTGTGACGTCAACTATGCCAGACTGCCTTTACATAAGGGATACTATTGTGCTCCATGCCAACACATGCTTATGTACATGTACATACGTACATACGTACAGACATACACATGTAAATAGTGTGTGTGTGTGTGTGTGTGTGTGTGTGTGTGTGTGTGTGTGTGTGTGTGTGTGCATGCGTGCGTGCGTGCGTGCGTAGAGAAGATATTCCTCTTGTGTGTGATTTCTAGATGGGTACTGAGAGGGCATGCACAATAGATAAATAGTCCATCATATTCCTTAATACATACTCTCATAATACTTTTACTATGTATTTGCCACATGCGTAGATTGCTTGTTTACCTCCAAGAGAGTTTTGGGGTCAATTCTCCAAACTTGTAGCTCTTTTCCTGCACAACAATGACATCCACCACCTACATGAAGTAGTGGAGCTGAGACATTGTAGGAAATTGCACATCTTGACACTGAGCGGCACTCCTGTCAGCTTAACTAAAGGCTATCGACATGCAGTGGTCAACAGGTACGTATACATGTACACCATTGCTTATCTACGTACGTACGTACATACGTACTAGTGCTATTACATACACACATCAATACATACGTGTGTATTTCCTGTACTTATTCTGTAAGCCATTATGTTTGTTATCGTGTACGTACAAGTACATATTTATTACCTTGGTACTACTGTAATCTCTGGGTGCAACTGCACATTTGCCCATCATGATAGTATTTGTATCTATACAGATTGGTGAGTACTGGTTGCCATACAGCTTCCAGGGTGTAGTGTGTTTACTGACTGCAGATGTATCACCTGAGTGCTGAGGTCAGTAAACTCATTGTGCCCTAGAAGCTGTGTCTACCACCAGTATCAGAGGCTTATCAACATAACTGGGGCTTCCCTCCTCTTGTTGTACCCCAAAGGAGATATTTGTGGAAGAGGGAAGTTTTATAATGAAAGTGTAGACAAGTTTTTGCTGCTGCACACATATTGTGTATGTATGTACGTACGTACACAGGCCCGTAGCACAGTGAAAAAACTGGTCCGGCCAAAACTAATAATAATATTATGGTCAATATCTACATACACTCTGCATGTTCAGATCAGTACTATTATCTACAGCAGCAACGAAATGAAGGTGGGCTAAACAACTGTACCCGTTCCATCAGATGTAGTACCAATCCGGGGATTACCCTTGTGAAACATACACTGTTTCCGCTTAAAATGGAGGCCGTCACAATAGCGTATAACGATGTTTGAAGAAATAAACTGATCAGAATAGAACGTCGTATAAAACTTAGGTCAACACATACTGTATATCAGTGTGTATAAGTGGACTATCAAACAGTTGATCTCTTTGAAGAGTAAGTGATGTAACATTTGCAAGCCCCAGTGGAAAAAATTACACAACTTTAACCAATAACCAGTCTGGTCATGGCCTGATCTGCCGGACCATGTGCTACGACCCTGGTATATACGTACATATGCATGTACCAAGGTTCAGTAGACCCTCACTTATCTGCACTCAATAGGACCAGCTTATGTTCAGATACATGTAATAACTGGATATGTGAAATACATGTAATAGAGAACTACAAGAACAGGTACCATTGTTAACTCAAGCATGCATGTGGTAAAACTTTCATATGTTTAGCTGAAGTAAGAATCCAATGTTAGAATGTACAAATACACTTTGCAAAGTATGAACTATACACTACAATACTGTTCTGTATTGTAGAGTACCAAAGTAGAGGGTAAGTTGGATAATCAGAGTGGCCAGATACGTGAGGGTCGGATAAGCGAGGGTCTACTGTATGTATGTACATACGTATCTACGTACGTATGAAGTGAATGTATTCTCATCTGGTTTGGCATTCTGCTGCGATTTATCTTTGCCATTTTGTGATAATTTGACCTTAACAATCCAGTACCTGGCTTATATTATACACTTTATAGTTTGTATTTTATTTTAAATTTTTTCCATTGCACATTTTACCAACCTAACTTTATACCTGAAGTATTTTACATGATGTTGAAGTTGTGTGACCGTGTATGTATGTATGTATGTACACTATGTACAAGCAAACATGCGTATAATATACATAAGTATGTACAGTGAAAGCTCTCTAATCCACCCCCCTATAATCCGCCAAACTCACTAATCCACCATAGTTTTCAAAAACGGATTATATGCAATGTTCTGTGTTCATACCACGTTAATCCGCCAACCCCGCTAACCCACCATAAAACTGACATTCCCAATTGTGGCGGATTAGAGAGGTTTCACTGTACGTAAGTACATACGTATGTACTTGTGTATGTGCATACGTACATTGCAGTACAATGTATACGTATCCCATGTACAGAGGAAAAATGGATTATTAATGCTGCATATGTAAGCGTGACTTATGACTGGAGTTCATCAAACGTACATACTCCCATTCTTTGTAAACGTCTTCTATTGGCATGTAAACTCCGACTGATGACCCCCTGCCATTGGGATACATGTGTACATACGTACTAGGGTTGGACAATAAGCGCGATACTTGTGATAATGGTGATGTTTTTTCTAATGATAATCGTATCATCAGTGATTTTGGCATCGTGATTATCGGGATAATCATTGCAGTGGAAACTCATTATAGCAAATCACAGGAGAACACTAATATTATTCATTATATCAGAAATTCACTATATTCAGTTGCACTTTCATAGTATAGAATGCACTGTATCCTTTTATTAACTCTTTCAATTCAGTCATCAGCATAATATTTGGTTAGGAGTACTCAAATTTCAAGAGGTTTGTTGCATTTACACATATACTTTAGAATTCCAGTGCTCTACGATTTTGTGATAATCGTGAATTTTGTTGGATGATAATCATGCCTGATTTAAACCAATATCACCCATCCCTAATACACACACGCATACGTATGTACATACATATGTATGATCTCATTTCAGTAACAGCTGACAAGTACGTATGTATGTCCCTCCAGAAATATTGACATTAGTAGATTTGTTGTAATTGAATTTCTCAGAAGATTGCATATTTACATTTATGTGAAACCGAAAAGAGAGGTCTAACTGATTGTGCATGCCTTTGACATACGTACTTTGTAGGAACATTGCATGTCGGTATGTGTATACGTACGTATGTATGCACAAGTTATGTACAGTGACGATTGTTTGTGTTTGTCTTTTAGTATCCAAACTTTAAAAGCATTGGATTCTTATGTTGTGTCTGATGAGGAAGTAGTGGAGAATTTCACAATGACTGGAAAATTTGCAACTTTTTCAAAAGAACTCAAATTGAAGAGAGGATTCACATCCTTCCATCAAGTACGGTCTGAATCTCAAAATGTATGTACGTACATACGTACATACGTATGTAATTGTATACATACACATACGTAAATGTACATATATGTACATTTTGTTGCCATTGGTCTGTGAATTTACTAGATAGAGTGGTCCAAATGGTATGCTGGTTTACTGTGTATGTATGTGTTCTTTATCATGCTTTCCCATTTGTAATGTACACATGAAGTAGAGAATCCCCGAATTGACTATGTTGCATTATGTACATGTACGTATATGTACATTGCGTGATGAGGTGTATACATATGCATATTGAACATGTGTGTCCGTTGTGTACAGGCTTACTGCATCAACTACGTACGTACATACGTATGTATGTACGTATGTATGTATGAATGTGCATACATACGTACAGTACATTTGTACATGTATACCATACTACCACAGCCAGAATCCCTCATGCTCCTTTTACACATTATGAAGTACGTACGTGCGTATGTATGTAGATATGGTACTACGTATATTACCTTTTGCTTCCTCTTATTTTGTATCTAGGCATCAGTGAGAGATGAGCTGCAGTCCCTAAGATCCTTGCTCTGCTATGTCAACAGAATTATAGCTAAATGCTCTCCAATTGCTATTGTACAGCGCTACAGCCGGGGTTGGTTAGCACGAAGAAGACTGAAAGCTGAAGGAATTACTCTTCAGAGGTACTGTGTCTTACAAGTGTACCCATTTGTCATGTGTTTGAACAGTACATACATACGTATGTACGTATGTATGTATGTACGTATGTATGTATATGTAAAAAAATTGTATATGTACACGTACATATATTTGTACTGTGCTGTATACGTATGTACATATTTGTCATGGTGAGTAGGTACGTACGTAGATCAAAGGAAAGAAGTGGTTTGTAAAAGCTCTACAAACCACTTTTGATGAACTATACAGCACACTTACAACCAAGGAGTCAGCTCTTTGGCTATATCACACTTCCAATCAAGTCATTAAGAACTCCTGACAACTATTAACTTCATTTCCCTTGACCTCTCACCTGCGCAAAGTCACAGGCCAATGTATGGGACAAATTCATTAGTGCCGTCCCATGACACAAGTTAGTTGTATCCCTCCCAAGTGGGATATGCAGCTATACAATCACACATTTCCTTAATCACCTCGGTTCGCTGACCCCTCAGTGATTAAGGAAAGTATGATTGTATTAGCTGCACATCCCACTTGGGAGGGGTATAACTAATGCATGTACATATGTACGTATGTACATATTCATGAATTGTTCTTTTACTCACTGCATATACAAAGCACTTGCAGACAATGTGCCTACATATGTACGTACGTATGTGTATGAACATATGTAATATTACACTGGTAGTGGTATTACAGCTGGTACGTATTTCATTTAAAATTTTGACCACTTTTTGTTGTCCATTATCAGGAATCGCTGTGAGGCCCTATCACCCAGGACTCAACAGGTGGTCAACCCCAGCTCCAAGCAGGTGCAAAGTGGTTATGCTGGTCTTACCAGTCCAAGGGAGCATGGTTGCCAACGTTCCACTCCCATTCACATCATTGTGAAGATGCAGAATGTTGATGATAAGGTAGGCCACCTGAACAGCAGTGCAGCCCCAGTTACAAGTAAAGCACAAACCGATGAGAAGCTGAAAAGGGATCTTCACGATACCATTGAGCAGAGTGATGTGGTTACAACAAAAACTGTGAAACCTTTCAAACCAAAGGCTTTGGGATATCAACTAAACTTCGTTCCAGATTTTTCAAATTCCTCTGACATTGGAGATGATCCGCTTTCCAGTGAATCAGAGAGGGAAAATGAAGAGTGTTCTGCTGACGAGCTCAGAGGCAAAAGAGTTACTCTCAAGCATTGCAATCCTAAAGGAACTATGAAGGTGTCCAGAAAATTGGACCGCTATTTTGCCAGGAAGGCTACAGCCAGAATTGAATCAATGAAGGCTTCTGAAAAGGTTCTTCGAATTCCTCCCGGCTGTGATCTACTTACAAAGGATGACATAGACTTTCGCCGTCTACATGGCACCATGGACTTCTCTGTTCTGATGTCAGTTTCCAAGGCATACCGAAATGTTAAAGCTCAAGATGTGCAGAATGCACGGAGGTCTCTGGTTTTGAGCAGGATGCAGCAGAGATTGGAGGCAAAAAGGAAAATTGATGATTTTCATGAAAAAAAGAAGCAGGAAATTTCACAATGGAAGGAAGGTCATAATGGTAACTTGCAAAGTATGTTTCAACACACTCTCTTTGAAGATGAATTGAAAAGGGAGGTTCATCGCGGAACCATTAAAGCAAAGTATTTAGAGAATAAAGTTCGAAAAACTGAGAGCCATTTTGTTCAACAGTTTAATGTTAATAACAGTACAGTGGCTGACTCCTTGAAAAGGGAGGATAATCAGCAAAGATGCAAAGAGATTCTGAAACTGAAGCAAGCCAGTGTGAAGGAAGACCGTAGCAATGCTCTTGTTAGTCGAATGATGGTGGCTGAGCAGCAAGAAGAGAAGGCAGAGTTGGCACGTCTGCAATCATCTAAGGCACGATTGGAGCTGATGAGGGAAAAGTACAAGGCTGTAATGGAAAGACAAACTGTGGCCAAGGAGAAAGTAGCGAAGGTGAAGAATTCACTCACATCTGGCAATTTTCGAAAGGCACACAAGCCTACACCAGGGTCTGGTGTTACTGCAGATCTTGGTCCAATAGGTGGCAGTCCCATTCAAACAGACCTTACTGGAAATGAAGTTTATCCTAATGTCTTGAATCTGTCAATGGCAGATGCTGATCTCCCTCTGCAAAACTTACCTTACTGTAGGTTACCAGCTGGACGTATATTGAGACATTGTTCTTCACCGCAAATGATTGAAAAGGAAGAAGTGGACTTTCTGCCATTAATGATTGATAGTATACTGTTGTCACAAAGGGATTGAATGGTTATGAATGAGAATGTTGTATAATATAATGTACATTGTGCATGTAAATTGTTGTAGGCTTGAATGATGTCATCGCTTAGGGATCGTCCCTATGGCCTAGCAACCATTCCCGTTACCAAGGACTCCAACTAACGTACTGCCCAAACATGAGTAGAAAGGAGTTGGAGGCGTTGGGGAGTCACAGGGAATCCTTAGACAACAACCCTCTACTTGTGCAAGTGAGTTAGTCGTAGCAGTAACTCATCTAACGCTTCTACAACGCCTATCCTTCGTACGTACGTACTTTTCATTGTACGTATACGTAGTCACAACTCGGGAAACCAAGGTCAAGATGCTTCACATTGCCAGGACCTGACTTTACGTATGGAATGAAGAACATCTGTGTTGATGGAGGAGCAGTAGAAGGTATATATGGGAAAATGCGTGTGCCAGACATTCTCTGCGTTGTATCCGATATGCATGTCTGCCTACTACAGAATATGTAACTGTAGTACGAGACTGTATCCGTGGTACTGCATTTGACTCCGTGAGCCCTGTGTGCTAGTTGAAGGGAGCTGCAGATAGTATATAGGGTGAAGTGGGGTAACTTGGAACGGAGCCTGTATCTTTTGCTATGATGGAGCTGCTCGGCCATACTTGCCACTGCTGAATGCCCAGTTCACGAAGACATTACTGGTCAAACATTGCACCTGTAGGTTACTACTGACACTGCTTTTACTTGGCCGTTCCAAGTTACTCCGCATTACCCTAGAGGTTGCTGCACACGAGTTTAGGACCTATTCAGTAGTATTTCATCATCATGACATGGATACATTGTCCATAACATGCATAAGCACCCTAAGTTGGTAACTACAAACTTAGTGTATACACTAGTTGAGCATGCCTATGTTATGGCAGAGTGTGTTTATATATATATCCTGCAGTTTACGTACATATGTACAGTTTAGCTTGGGAAAGGGGTGTATGTCCATAGGGAGTAGGCACTTGATTTGACTGCTGGTCAATTGCTTCAGCTGTCACATTCCACCAAGCACTTTCTCTGTGAATTAATGTACAGTAGAACATGGATAGTAAGTATCCTCAAGGGTAGGCAAAATACGTAGGTACTTGTTATCAGAGGTACTTACAATCCAAGGTGCTTTCAATGGTATTGTACGAGGTAGGGAGAGAGCAATGAGTACTTATTAACCAGGAGTAGTCACTAACCCAGGTACGTACTTACTAGCAGAGTTTGACTGTGTACTGTACCTACTGATGTACAGAATAATATAAAGGAAGACTGTACATGTGTGTTGGGAATGTAAAAGTGTGTAAATACATTATGTATTACGTATATTTATCTCTCATCCGTCCAATGTCTTCAGCTATGTCCAACTGGTATGTATCTCCTGGAAAGCCAGTAAACAAGCCCAAGGAACTTGAGAGGGACTTTGTTACGTTAAACAAGGCATCTGTGCAGGCAGGGCTCACAACTGCATACCAACAATCCCAGTTCAGAGCCACTCATGACATTCGTAGAAAGCCTCTTGATTCTGTGCAGGACAAGTCTGGGAAATCCATAAAGTTTCCCCCAGACATGACGTTTGGAATATCAACAAGGTGTGTACATACGAGTGTGTGCATGCAAGTTTACGCACATACATACGTGTGTGTGTGTGTGTGTGTGTGTGTGTGTGTGTGTGCATGCATGCGTGTGTATGTCTGTGTCAACACATGTTTGTAGGGAGTTGGAAGAGAAAATAACAGGCACCTGTTATATTGCAGTAGTGTGTTATGTTTTTGTAATATCTGGTTCATCCATAAGTTTAATTCTGCATGTTTGTATGTATAATACAGTCTGTATTGAGGCACGTACGTACATATGTTTGTACGGTAATTTCCACATTCGCATGATCCATATCTATTGTACACAGACCCTCGACTCCAATATTTGAGCTGCTTAGGTATAAGTATCAGGACAAATGGCTGCAAGACATGAAGGAAAGTGAGAGAAAATGCCGTGAAAGTGACACAGAAAAGGTACGTACTGCAACTATAGCATGTTAGTTGTGTATGCATACGTACGTATGTATTCATCATACTATCATTAATCACACATTTGACTGTATGTACGTAGCTACATATGTGTGGTGCATGTAGTGCACCATAAAATGTATGTACGTATGTATAATGCTGTTAGACCTGTTGTATGCAGCTGTAACATACGTACGTACGTATGTACTGTTGCTTGTGTGCCAGCACTGCTATCTTTGGTGTCCCTTTCCCTCTAGAAACGACAGCTAGGCAACATTCAAGAGACTAAGGCGTCTATGCTGAGGAAGTATGTTGAACCAGTGGATCCAGGCCCTATGTGGCACATGAAGCAATTCACCAATGTAAGCACCATGCTCATGTGCTACTATTAGCTATTGTTCTTGTATGTACGTATGTAAGTGGTTATGAGATAGGACTCAGGCCCGGAAAGTACCCTGGGAGTTCTGATCATATGGCTGGATGGGACAGACATTTTTATTGGGTATAACAATGATGATAGGAAGTTGTTAATTCCATGAGGGTGGTCGTGGTTCGTTTTTCAGCCCCACTTGTTCCGAAGCTGAAATGATGGGCTGCGGGACGGAGAAGACAAGTCCAATATACAGCTAGCCAAGAATCCATTGTATTAGCACATTTCCAAAAAGCAGTTGCCTTATTTTAATCTGACCAACCCTCCCTGCCCATTTGCAATCCCTTATATTGACCTGTGTACTTTTAAACTCTCCGAAGTCAGGCACTTCCATATTACACAGGACTTTTTGCTGTGGTCTCAGTGGTGTTCTCATTACGGAAGCTCCACTATAGTTTTGTAGTGTATGTATATGCATAAGTATACTGCTACGTATATCAGTAGAATCTGATCAGTACATTGAATTTGACCCATGAGGATCATCAGGATGTGTTTACATCACTATACGTTTTAAAGGAGAGCAATACGTACATATAATATTATGTCCACGATTACTTTGTACAGTGAAGCCTGTCTTAAAGACCACTTGTATAGAAAGACCACCTGTCTATAGAGACCACTTTAGGCTGCTTCATGGGCCACCTCAGTGGTACTTGTGCACCTCCGTACAAGGACCACCTGTCTACAAAGACCACAATCTCTTGGTCCCTTGAGTGGTCGTTATAGACAGGTTTTACTGTATATTGTTATTATATTCATATTCATGATTACTTCTGTTCATGCGTTGTGCAGGTACCTCCTCGTCTGGACACCTTTCGATCCCCTGAAGCAAGGACGGCTGCCTTTCACCATCACTTGACTGACTCCACTTCAAGAAAGGGAGTCTACGGTCATGGTGTCTACGAATCTGCAAAGACTTGATATTATTATTGGACCAGGCTTTTCTGTTGTGTATTGAATGATCCATTTATGCAAAAATCGATCACATTGTCACTTGCGTATTCTATCACATACAGCTCCAGCGGACTATAACAACATGCAATCCTACCCTAATAATATTACTAGGTAGGTATTATCATAGATATTCTATACTACTGGGTACATAGTATAGAATATCAATGGTATTATATAGGCCAAACTTAGCAAACTATATGCAGTTGGCTTTGTTGACCATACACTTTACGTTATATGTATATAGTTTTGACACAAATGCATGCAGCCATGTTATATCTCATGAAAAATGGATGACTTATTTTGAAAGATGCATGCATATGATTCAAATAACTATTAATTCGAGTGCACATAATATGCATGCATATATAGCTATAGCTAGAGTGCTACCTCATGCAATATATCTGACATTTCATGCAACAGTCAATGCAAGATTCTCTTATCGATCCACAACCATCGATCTAGCTTCTGAAGTACAGCTACCTTATTTACTAAAGCATTCAAAGTATCTCATGCAATAATGCAATAACCTTACAAGCTTTGTAATCTGACACATGCATTGCATGCTTGTTGCCCCTGAGTGTTGGATTACTTGTACCATGGTTCTAGTATCTCTGCATGTACGGACTTTCCACCATGCAGTTGTTCTCTCACGTGGTCATCCTCCGTATATCTCCGTTTAATCACGTAAACCGTGAATTAGATGTTCCACCATAGATATGGTTCCACGAAACGGCGCGTTACTCGGAAACGAAAGTACTTGGAATTGATATTGCTTTTTGTTCGTCTTCGAAGACAGATCTGAGGATCGCTACAAAGAAACTCATCTAAAACTGCACTGCAATAAGGCCTAAATCTCCCTGGCCTTTTACTTACCACAATGAGCGAAACAAGCTCTGGTGATTCGGACGAAGAGTTCCGCTCAGGTAAGATAGAGCTACGAAAAATTGCTTGGGAAAATGTATATTAGAAATAGTTCTTTTCGTTTTATAGTTCGTTTCGGCACTCGTCAAGCTACTTTGACCACACGCTTGAAGAGGATTCTATCAGATTACCCACCAGGAGCTCAGATATTGAAGGTGAGCACATGCATGTAGTGGACGTAGTTCATCGAAGAGACGAACGGTGACGGCTTAACCCGACTGATACGTATCTTCGTCAGCATTAAATTCATCATAAACCTATAAGACTAGTTCTGTTATCTTGCTTATTTTGCTTGTGTCATAGGAATTGATCCAAAATGCCGATGACGCTGGTGCTTCGAAGGTAGCGTTTCTCATTGATCCACGAACGCACCCAAACGGGAATTTGCTGAGGCCTTCACTAGCAGAACTGCAAGGACCCGCTCTACTGGCTTGGAATAATGCCACATTTGAAGAAGGGGACTGGACCAACATAGGTAGATTGGATAAGAGCTCCAAGGAAGGAAACATCCTGAAAGTAGGAAGGTTTGGGATTGGATTTCAGTCCATCCATCACATTACAGGTATAAATTCATGTGACTCTGTGCATTGTTTAATAGTACATAGGTTGATAACAGACAACTCTTACCTCACCAACTGACCCAGCAGTCATGAAAGTCTACAGTACTAGTGATCTATAACCTAGCCTAGGCTGGCCTCAGTAGGATGGTCTTTCACTATCCGCATTAGATCCAAAAATAATCAATTATTGTCAAACTTATCTAGGGTCAACAAACCTAGCCTAGTTTATTTTGCTATGGAATAAAGCCAAAAGGAGAATGCTGGTGTATTGTGTACATACAAATCCAGCTAAAAGTGGGACATCATATACGTTTCACGCAATGAAGATTTAGTCTATTATAATGGGTAATGTGTGGGTTGTCATGTGGTTGTAGTGTGATTTGGTGATGATGTCATGTGCTAGCATGATGTATATGCAAGAGTATTATGAGAAATATCATATTATATGCAAGAGTGTTATGAGAAATATAATATTATTCTGACTCATTTCGTAAAACATGTGATGACACATGACTCAGACTGGATAGACCGTTGTGTTCGACAGGAAAATTTCATCAAAAAGGTGGCGGTAGAAACTGTCGCTTTAGCTTTGAAACTTTTACATGTTGTTACTAAAGGGTGAACCACTCAGAATTGAATCTTGGAGCACTGTCCGTTGATTCTTTCAGTTTATGTCTAATGTCCTGTATAACCAGACTGAGTTCTCTTTTGGCAGAAACCCCTGGACATATATAACAGATGTGGGGTTCAGCATGCATCGTTTCCCAAGTTTGACAGTAGTAAATTTTTCAATCTGTTCTTTCATTTGAACCTACTATTGCATATGTCCATATAAGCCAAATCGTAATCACCGCCTTTTTACTTTTAAGTACTTGCATATGGTAAAAGACAACTCACAAGACTTCCAGAGGTTAAAACTATGTTTTGTCACTTTAGAAGCCTAATAATTATTGAAAGTATACCGTACGTCAGGAAGTTTTGCTGGTACAGTAAAATCTCGATAATTAGAACCATGATAATTAGAATATCTGGCTTAATTCAAACATTGATGAATGTACCGTCCCTAATGTATGGAGTACATATGTGGTTGGTTAATTAGAACTTATGGATAATTAGAACTTTTTTACCGGAAAATCAAGATTCTAATTAAAGAGATTTTACTGTAATAAATTTCATGGTTTTCTCAGTTTAAAAGGATCCACGAAGTAATTCATCCACAGACTTCAATGAAAAAATGGCTGCTGATGTGATAGTGTACCGCCTGTGCTCATAGGATTTGTTTGCATGCAAGGATTGATCATAATATGTTTCCATGGGTTCGCTTTTTCAAGCTTAAGGAATAATAACTACATATGTATCTTTGACAATAATTTTCATTGACTTAAGCTTCTGCGACATTGACGAAGACAAAGATTCTGAACCACTGGGAGCACTTTAATCCACTTGCTACATCTTGCTGTTCCTGACATGCAGTAATTGGCAGATGCAATAGTAGATATTTCCAGAAAGTCTACTTCAAGTTATATTTAGATGAAAAGCCAAGCGCATACCCTGTAATATCCTGTGTATACAATAATCAAGTTACAAAACTTGTTTGTAGGTGCAATTTACAACGATCATCATGCAGGTGATTTATGTCTGATTTTGGACATAACACAAAATGGCCGACACTTTGAAGGCACTAAAATTAACCATCATTTTTGGTAATGGTGATATGAACCTACTATATTCTACATAACATACAGTTGACTCTCGTTAGTAAGTACACCAGGGGACCTTCCAAATTAGTACTCCTTATCAGGAGTACTTGTTAACCAAAAGACCCATTTTTGACTTGTGTATTACATAGCTACATAGCAGTATAATACACACTTAGTCTATAGAATAGTTATTATGTACTACGTAATTGTACTATAAATTATAGTACAAAAATCAATAAAATGTCAGCCCTACAAACTGTAACAAAATTTTTGAGTCAAGGCAAACTAAAACCGAATATGTTTAGCCTAAAATCTATTATATCTATCACCCTAGGGGGCACGTTGATACTCCTTGCCTGGCTAATCCACTTAAGCAGTGAGCCTTCAAAGTTACCGTGCACCGCGATGTGTAATCGTTCTCTTCGAGCTTTGAATTTGACTGTTCGAAGGCTTCCATGATCTTAGTCTTGTTCTTTACAATGGTGAAAAAGGGTAGTCTTTGGCATATTGAAGCTATCGGCAATCTTCTTCGTAGTCGTCTTCAGTTTGTCTTTGCGTTCGACTGCCACAATAATCACTCTGTATGCTTAGTGGGATCTGAAAGCTGAAAAACTACCAGCTATGGCCCCTTTTACTTGTTAACTGATGTAGTTATGTATAGCAATAGCCTAGTAAGGGAAAAATAATCTGTACGTTTTATCAGATAATTCGTATTATCCGTTTGCGTACTAAGCGGAGTTCATTTATATTTATTTATATGGGTTGTAAGCTGGGGTATTGAAACCTTGTGCGTGATATCCAATCTTACTCCTTAACCGAGTTCATATTATTGAGAGTCAACTGTACATATTGGCATTATGTTGGTGTTTTCTTTTATTAATAAGACAATGTATAAATCGAAAGTCTCCCTAAAAGCAATTTCTTCGGCTACTGTCGAAAAGACCAAAAGCAAAAACGCAGTGCATGGTAAAAATCTCAGCTTCTGAGTATGCCAATAGGTTCAAACGACTCCTTAGATAAATAAGTGGCCTGAAAGATTCCTGGAGCCCAGTAGCTCAAAGCACGGCTGTTATGTAGGGTGTTCTGTCGTTTTCAGAGGTCTCCAATCACAAAGCATGGGACATAACCTGAACGGTACGAAGCTGCAGGAATCTTTCACTGCGGTTTGGACTGTTGGGAACCTGATGGTACTATAGCCATTGCTCCGAGTCAACATTTTTACCACTGCGATTTTGAAATATAATTTCCACTTGAACATCTCTCTTCTTCAGACTGCAGTCACATACTGTCACATGTTCTACAAAGGAGTCCGAACATCTTTCTCGTATTTTTGCGTATACGTCCAAATAGTGCATGATGTCATCACAAAAATCTAGCTATTTACGCGTGACAAACCCGTGCGGTTAGCGCTATAATGAAATTCACTGAGTGAAACCGTATAATGTTATGCTTATGGCTGGATTCGGACATAACACACCTGCGCATGGACAGGTTATCACCTCAGCCAGTCTGACTTTGGCTGGATTATGCACCAGTCCCCTGAACTGTAACCTTTAATGAGTCATAATAATTCCTTCTTGCATATGTATGTTATGTCTGTTCTTGACGTAAAACAAAATGGTGAACATAAAAACACGGACATAATCACCATCTCTGGCAGATGAGATGTATATATACCATAGAAGTTGAAATTTTTCATGAATTTTGTAAATGAAGAGGCATTCGCAAAAGTTTAATTCATGAAAGTTTACTAAACACGATAATCCAATTCAAAGTAAACGCAGGTCCTTTGCTATTTGTTGTCAATCGCTCAATGAATTAGGCCATTCATTGTACAAAAAATCCTTTGAAATGGTTGCCTTGCTGTGATTGGAAACATTACTATTGCTGCAATGTCACCTAGGTTTTACTAAGAGAGCCAACAACCAACAGCCAACAACATGTGTCGTGTCCAATAGTTGCCACCCAGGATTTTAACGCCTGGGGCATTACAGTAGTCGTGATTCACAAACTAAAAATGTAAAAACTTGTAAAGTCTTCATTCGTGAAACTTTGACCACGTGACAGTTTCAACGTCTATGGCATTATCTGTATATCTCGTTCTGACAAAAACAACTCTATTCATTCCAGTGCTTTGATAATGTCCGCCATTTTGTTTTATTATGTCCAAAATTGGACATAACATACACACTGTTCCTTGGTATGATTGTCCTGCATCTTCGTAAGCAGTCACAGCATATAGTTTTTGTATGTCTATATTACAGTATAATTCCTCTTGTATACATAATACGTATATACTGGTATAAACAGAGTATAATTACTATGAATTCAGCACCTACATGTAGTGCTTACATATTATACTCATCAGTGTGGAGGCTGCATTGTTATCATATTTTCTTCTTTGATTTCAGATGTTCCCTTCATTGTGAGTGGTCGATATCTTGGTATAATTGATCCCCACACAAATTTTATTTGCAACATGGAAGAGGAGGATGAGTCCAGGACTGGGGAAAGATTCTCTCTTGAAGGAGCTAGCCACAGAGCTGATCAGCTTGTTCCATTTGAGAATCTCTTTGGATTCGACTCTAGTGAGAGCACATATAACGGAACATTGTTTCGTTTCCCATTTAGAAGGCAGTCTTATGTAAAAACATACTTGAGGAAAGGGCTTAAATCTAGAATATCGGATAAAATATTTACACCACAAGATGCCGAAAAGGAGCTCTTTGAAACCCTTTGGGAAGAAACTCCTTATTTGCTGCTATTTTTAAAATCAGTAGAGTCTATTGAATTGTACACTTGGGACACAGCACGTGAATGTAAAAGTCTGTTTTTCAAGGTTTCCATTGCCGACAGCTGCCTTTCTGATGTCCGAAAATTCCGCCGCACATGCATGGACTGCTGTCAGCTGACAAGATCAACCACTGTACTAACCTCATGCTCTGTCCAGCTGCGTTCTCCAACAAGCGAGGAAAGGCTCAACTGGCTACTCTGTAGCACTGTTGGTAGCTCTGACATGGGACTTCTGAGGCAGTCTAAGAAGCTCAAAGTGTCACCATGGTCAGCTGTTGGCGCTCCATTGCCGCCATCAGTGGCTGTAGGCTGCACTATCATAGACAACCTTGTTACCCCTCAAATGGATAGTAGGGCTATAATACAAAGGTTGGTGCAATATTTCAGAAACTCTACGAGAATTACAGAGGATTGGACCACTCCATCTGAGCAGAGTACAGGCTACCCATTCTGTTTCCTTCCCCTGAAGGATCCCACAGGACTACCTGTCCAAGTACATGGCTATTTTCGTGTTTCTAGCAATCGGCGAAGCATCGAATGGCCTTCCCCAGGGGATACAGGTGAGCAAGCAATATGGAATAAGTGTTTAGTGGAGACGTCTCTGGTGCCCACATATGCCATTCTTATGGCAGCAAAGTCCCTTCTCTTGTCATACAAAAGTTCCTCTGTTGGTCAGCCAGCTCTTGAAGATCCTTACTCCTGGTGGCCCATCGAACAAGACATAAGGAACAGTCCCGTGTGGAGGTATGTTCTCGAACCAACCTGCCTTGCCCCATTCTTGAGTGGATTAAATCTGTTCTGGACTCCCAATGGGGGGCGTTGGATTAAAGCATCCGATGCGGTACTAATTCCAACAAGTATTCCGAAGCCTATTGTCAACTTACTGATGTCTCTTGGTTGTTCAGTTGTGAATGTTCCTCCTCCTATCAAGAAGACTTTCAATTCCTTGAATGCACCAGCTCTCACTGAGGTTTCACCTTGCTTTGTACGGGACCTGCTGAGGGCAAGGCAGCCTGCCATAAGGATATCAGACTTTGATCTTAACATTGCTATACTGGAGTACATCACTTCTGATTTATCTACTGATTACTCTTCTCTGGAGAACCTTTTCGTACTTCCTGTAGCTGATCCATCTTGTGCCCCAGTATGCTTTACTAGGTTGTACACCTATCACAATCACATGCCTGCAGAGAAGATATACATTGTTCACTCTCCCATTTTGTATGAAATTCTGCCGAATCTTAAAAGTAAGATGATTTCTCCGAAGTTGCCCAGTCGTCTTATTGGCATCCTCGTGAAAGTAGCTAAGACGGGAATGTACACTTTGGTCGAAGCTACCCCGGAGGAGGTGTGCCCATGTCTCATCACAGAATCCATGAACAAGTGGACAAGAGGACAGACAAGCAAGGTACAGTGGACCCCAGGGAGTAATGGCATGCCTGAGGAAAGTTGGCTGCAATGTTTGTGGAAGTGGATGTATGATAATAGCATGCCGTTGGAGCTATTGCGGGGATTGCCCATTGTTCCTGTCCAGTCAGTGGATGTCAAATCAAGTCCTCACTCTTCTGTGGAGCTTGTCTCTCTAGACAGCAATCTGTGCCTTCGACGTGCCGCACAGAGTGGTACTATTCCTGAAGAAATTTACAGAATAGCTGTCAGTCTGGGATATACATTGATTGATCATTCGAGCATTTTCACCAATCACATGGAAGAGTTGGAACAATTTCTGCCTACAGTGAATCCAGCATCTTTGCTTGATGCAATGCAGCAACTCCCACACCAGAGGATTGGAGTATTACTTGCACGTTTGCCAAATCATGACAAGGATACAATAAGGACATATATCTTTCAGGCAGTGCGTAGACCACAAGGTGTCTGGAGCTATTTGAAGTCCTTTGTATCAACACCTCAAAATTTGCAATTGTCCCCCGAACTGTTGGAATTCTTCAAGTCTTTGCCCCTCTTTGCAGTAGGAGTGGGTGCATCCCCTGTCTCCTACATTAGCCTTTCTGACCAGTTGGTATTCCCAGCTGATGATGTTGAACATTTTCCAAGTCACATACAATTTCCTCCTAATGTGCTTCGTGTATCTCCTTCTGACAGGGAATGCTATAACACATTGCTGGAAACATCTCCTGAGTCTCGCAGTCAGTTCATATCTTGCAGATTTGGACCATATGCTTCGGATCCAAAGTATCCCATGAAGAATATGGCCTTCATTTGGATATTACAGCAGTACCGTTTCAGCCAAGACCCAGATGTAAAGGATTTCCTCTGCTCAACCAATTTTTTGCCATCCACTAGGCAAGTCTTCAGAAGAGCCAGCCAACTCTATGATCCCAAGGACAAGAAACTCAAGCAAATGCTCTTTGAATCACAAGCAGACTTTCCTGCTTTGGAGTTTCATTCCTTTCTACCTGAGCTAAGGGAGATTGGTTTACTAACATGGAATTCAGTCTTGGGGAATACAAGCAAATATGAAGCATTTGTTCTGGATCGAGCAAGAGCTATATCCAAGAGTTCACAGCAAAATTATGATGGAGCTAAAGAATGCTCAAAAATTATTCTGGAGTCTCTCCTTACCAATGGACGAAATGATGCATTCTGGTCAGATTTGAGAGAAATAAATTTTCTTGTGTGTGAAGCTCATCCTCCGAAAAACTATCCACCAGAGTTACAGTGGAAAGGAAGCAGAATGCCCTGCTTTGTGAAGCCAGCATCACTGTGTGCTGGAGGAACTTTGGATCAAATGGCTCACCTTGTAGGCTCGTCCTGTCCACTACTGGATTCCGAGTACTCTAGCATTATTGCCCTGTTGTCCCGCAAGGCAGGTTCATTTAAGGGTTTTTTCAAAGCCAGCAAGATAGGTGTCATCTGTCAGCACCTTACAAACATAGCATCACTTCACGGAGATGTCTATCAGAGGCATGGGGTCTACATCACTGAGATGATTGAGACTATCTACAAATACTTGGATGTAAATTCATCCAAGCTTGCCCAGCACTATTTACCAAGCTCGATATGGCATGCGTCACAGCATGAGTTTGTACCGCTTACAAGTGTTGTGAAGAAAACAGATATAGAGGTCTCCCTTGCTCCACACTTGTACAGTCTCCAAGACATTCCAGGAGCTCTGAAGTATGAAAGACTATGGGATGCTATGGGCATGAAGACTAAGCCATCTCTTGCAGACTGTTTCCAAGTACTGCCTGCAATCCAAAGGGACATGGCAGACAAGTTACTCTCAGCTCACCAGGTCACAATGGTTGTCCACATATTGAAGCATCTCCATGACAAGGGATATTCTGGATATGCAGATGTACTAATGCCAACTACAGATGGGAGATTGATGAAAACAGCCAAGTGCACATATGACGATCGCAACCTGTCTGAAGGGAGGCAGAGTTTACTCTCTCATAGAAAGGACATTGTTCTTACTCACAAAGATATTCCAAAAACTCTAGCTGAGTACTTCAAAGTTCCACCTCTTTCGAGCAAAATTGCTAAGCCAAGAGCGTTCAAGATCAAAAGCAATGTACAATTTAAAGGTCAAGAAATTTCTCTTACAAGACGTATCAGTAGCATTATAAAGGACTATGAAGACAGAATTGATGTCTTCAAGGAACTGATACAGAATGCTGATGATGCTGGTGCTACAGAGGTGAAGTTCCTCATTGACTGGAGACATCATCCAACAGAGAACCTCTTCACAGAGAAAATGAGACACTGGCAAGGACCAGCACTGTATGCCTACAACAATAGTGCTTTCAGTGACGAAGACTTTGAACATATTTGTAAAGTGGAAGGTGGTACTAAGTTAGGGGATCCAGCTAAGATTGGGCGATTTGGACTTGGTTTCTGTTGCACTTACCAGCTGACTGATGTTCCCAGCTTTGTCAGCAGAAGTCAATTAGTAGTGTTTGATCCTCACCTACAGTATCTTGGGGAGTGTGCTTCCAACCAGACCGGTATGATGATTGACTATGTCGCAGAACGAGATGATATGGTTACTTTCTACAAAGACCAGTTAGCTCCATTCGAAGGTCTATTTGGTTGCCATGTGCTTTCTACATCCGGTGGGCTGGATGAAGGGTATCCTTATACACTGTTTAGGTTTCCCTTCCGAACACCGTCCACACCAAGGTCAGACATCTGTGGCAACATCTTTGATGAGAGTGCAGCTCGAAAATGGAAAGCATCTTTCAAAGCGTCCGCCGAAAGATTGCTGGTGTTCCTTCGCCATATTGAGAAGGTGGAGCTTTATGAGCTGAACAGAGAAGGGCGTGTAGATGCTATGAAGTGCATTTGTTCAGTAACTTCAACAATTGAGAAAGTCAGCGGTTCTGCGGATCTAGTGCAGGAGCATAAATTAAGTCAATCATTGACAAATGCTTCACGGTATTCCCATGCCAAAATTGAGCCAATGTCTACTGGGAGAAGAGGAATGAAGGTAAAAATGGTCAATATTCAAATGCCTGGAGGGGCTGATAGTCCCAAATCCAAGGGATCAAAGGGCTCAAAAAGTGCAGTACCAGGTGACCAGAAGTGCCTCTGGATGGTATCATCTGTTCTAGGGGGTAAAGAAAGCCTGCAATTAGCACGTAGCCAATATGGTAGATCCAATGGCTTGGTACCCCTTGCTGAAGTTGCTGTTAAAATGCAAAAAGAAGGAGATCTTCTAGTTCCAGTTCCATGTGAAGGACAAGTGTTTTGCTTCCTACCTCTCCCAATAGCCACTGATCAGAAATGCCTAATAAATGGCTACTTTGAAGTATCCCCCAGCCGTCGGAATCTCCTTCATCTTCAAGCACGACAGTTGGGAATGGAGAATGAGGCTCACCAGTGGAATCGCTACCTCATCCAGGATGCTTTATCAGAGGCATTTGCAAATGTACTGTTAGATATTCAGAGCTTTAATGGAGCTGCCAGCAAGTTGTCTGATGGATTCTTACAGAACTATTACTCAATTTGGCCAATTTTGTACTCTCAGGATGATATCAGCAGAGAGTTGAAAAGTGAATTTGTAAAAAGACAGCTACTCCCTCCTGTTTGTCAACCACTGTTCTACACACAGTCAGGTGATTGGTGTAGTTGTGCCAACGTTACTGTCCTTAGTAAATCGCTAAGGAGACATTTTTCAACAGTTATTGATGATACTATGAAAGTGCTGTGTGAATTCGGAGGCAAAAGAGTAGCACTGAAAGTACCAGAAGAAATATTGTGTGAACTGGTGCCCCCTATGAATGTAATGACTCCCATAGAGTACATTAACTATGTACTGCTTCCCAATTTAGAGGATATTGGAAAGAATGACAGAAGAGCCAGAGACACTCAAATAAAGCTCATATTGCAGAAGTTCAGTGCTTTACAAAACGAAGATGGCCGTCTTATTGGCATAATGCAGAATCACTCCTGTATACCAACTGACCCAAATGGTACTCTGCGAAAACCAACAGATCTTATTGACAGCAGTAGACGAGTGTTAGCCGATCTGTATGATGTTGAGGAAGAGCGGTTTCCGTACAAAGAACTGATGAAAGACAAGGATGTTGTCCAGACGCTGAGATATCTTGGAATGGTTGAATCCACACTAAAGGATGAGGATGTTATCGATAGAGCAAACTCTGTTACAATGCTAGCCTCCCAACATGGTGTGGATAGAGCTAGATCAAGGAGTGAGAAGTTACAGGACTACATAGTCAGACAAGGGGAATATCTGACACCTAATGTTAAGAAACGTTTAGCCACTATCTCATTCCTTCCAGTAAAACAGCGTCAACCAGACACCAGTGTGCCTTGGTGTGATGATCTTGATTTTGGTGCCCCACATAAAATGCACATCCCTGAGAACACAAAACTTGTTTTTACGACGGAAACTATTGCTGATTGCAAGGAGCAAGTTCATTCCATTCTGAATTTCAAAGGCTCACCAAATGTGGATGACATCATCCGCCATTTAAATGCTTTGCTTAAATGGCAGAAAAGCAATGTTCTGACAGCCAAAGACAAAACTTTTGTTTCACCTTGCATCCAGGCTGCTTACAACCGATTGGACACCCTTCTAAGGCCTCAGAGTGATCAGCGATATTATGCCAGTCCTTCCTCAACATGTATTAAATCATTGCGAAAACACCTAAGCAGTGTGTGGGATGAAAACACTTTTACCTTTGTTTCATGTGATATTGTAGCTCTGGAGTCTCCAGTACGGGTATCGCTTGCTCCCTATCGTATGACAAAGAATGAAATACCAGCCTTAAAGAAGTACAATCACCTGTGGGAGGCCATGGGTATCTCCACAAAATTGTCAGGAGGTGATTATATTGCTGTTCTGGAGGAAATGGCTCAATCTTCTGAACCACTTAATAAAGAGATGATCTCAGGTATCCTCCAGTACCTTTGTGGTAAGCTGAATGACGAGCAAAAGCGAAATCTGTTGCTACCGACAACACAATCTGTGTTAGTTCAGTGCAGCTCTTGTTACTATGACGACCGCCACTGGAATGAGCGAAATGAAGGGTCTCACCTTCTTAAGAAGTACACATTTGTTGATTCACGCATTGTGTCCGAGGAACTGGCAAGGGACTTTGGTGTCTGTCCCATATCCAGCAGAATAGGGAATCCGGAAAGACTTCAGATGAAGTATGAAGAGAAAGGTCAGAGGATTCCTGTCTCCCGAAGAATCAACAGAATCTTAAAAGAGTACAAAGAGGTGAATGATGTGTTCAAAGAATTGATTCAGAATGCTGATGATGCCAAAGCTACAGAAGTGAAGTTCTTGATTGACTGGAGACAGCATCCATCTGAATCCTTATTCAGACCAGAAATGGAGTGCTTGCAAGGACCAGCACTGTATGCCTACAACAACAGTGTATTCAGTGACAATGACTTCGAGAACATCTGTGAGCTGGAAGGAGCTACAAAGAAAGAGGATGCAACTAAGATAGGCCGGTTTGGTCTGGGATTCTGTGCCACTTACCATTTAACTGATGTACCGAGTTTTGTGAGCAGGGGAAAGGTAGTATTCCTGGATCCTCAGCTAAGATACTTAGGTAGGGCTGCATCTGAGGCCTCACCTGGTGTGCGGTTCAATTTTATTCAAGAAAGGGAGGACATAAATGGATTCTACCATGACCAGATGGTACCATTTCAAGATGTATTTCAGTGTAATGTGCTTGGATCAACTACCGAGTACAATGGAACACTGTTCAGATTTCCTTTTAGAACAGCTGCACAAAAAGAAAGTAAAATATGTCAGGAAATATTTGATGAATGTAGAATCAATGCCATGAAGAAAACCCTTGAGGCATCGGCTGACCTTCTGCCCGTGTTCTTACAACATGTAAAGAGCATTGAGCTATGGGAACTGCATAAGAATGCAAAAGACCCTACCAGAATGAAACTTTTATTATCTGTGGAACGGGATACACCTCGTTTTTTTCAGCCACTTCAAGTGTTCAACGCTGGGAAAGGCAGTGGCTCCCTACCACAATACACTTCAACCGAACAATTCCATATTGTAAGCAAGAAGCTGAGTGCAAAAGTTAGTCCTGGACCAGTGAAGAAATCCACTTCCGAAAAGAAAGCAAAAAAGCATGTGAACCCATCCTACAAGGAACACACAACACAGTGGATTGTTTCCTCTGCTCTGGCTAGGCCTGGTTCACAAGCATGGAATTATACTTGCTCTAAGGCTCACAAAGGTCTTGTCCCTTTGACTGAAGTGGCAATCTCCACCAAAGAACAGTCTGTGATTCCAGATCTCCGAAGTAAAGGACATGTTTACTGCTTCCTACCTCTACCCATTGTAATTGATGATCTGTCTTGCAAGATCAACGGATGTTTTGCTGTCCCTTCAAACCGCCGTACACTTGAAGACCTGGAGAATGAAGACCGCAATACATGGAACCACCTTCTCATCAAGGAGGTGCTTGTTGATGCTTTCCTCAATTTGCTTTGTTACCTAGCAACCAATATGCCAACGAATGAGGAAACATGGAAAATGTGTTTTGACACATACTATGAACTGTGGCCAGTGGTTCACTTAAGTCATCCACTCAGCAAGGAATTGCATACAGGTTTCCTAACAGCCCTGAAGACCTGCAAGCTCCCCTTGGCTAGTTGCCCAATGGAGCGAGGGAAGTGGCTAGTTGTCAGTGAAGTCTCCGTTTTGGAAGACTGTTTCTATGACAAGGCATTGGGGGATATTAAAAATAGCATTGAGAAGGTGTTGATTGGCCGAGATTACAAGATGGGTGATTTTCCCTCCAATATTAGAAGATCACTAAGCAGTAAGTCGAGTAATATACTGTCAACAGTGTCCTTTAAGACCTACTGTCGTGATATTCTACTGAGTGACTGGGACACAGATGATGCTGAATTGAGAAATGAGCAGCTTCTTCACGTTCTCAAACACTTCAAGGCATTAAATGAAGACCACGACTGGCTGAAAGATCTCCTAATGACCTCAAAGTGTATTCCATCAGAGCCCAGTGGAACGAGATGTAAACCAACCACACTTATCTGTCCTGAAGGAATGCTTGAAGGTCTATACAGTGTAGAAGAGGAAAGGTTTCCACGAGCTGAATTCTTGCAAAATGACGATGTAAAAGATACCCTTGTACACCTGGGCATGTCACACCATCTCCTTTGCCATGGTGATGTCTTAGAGCGAGCACAAACTATTGAAACACTTCCCCAGCATGAAGCTAAAGAACGATGTGAAACTTTCATTAAATATCTCACATCTGTGCACTATCCAAAGGTGAAGCATGGTAGTACCCACTCAATGGCATCCAAGCATGATGACTTGCTAGACAAACTTAGTAGGGTTCCATTCCTCCCTGTACAACAGCGACCTAAAGGCACCACACTTCCCTGGTTTGGTGACAATCACTGCTTTGCTGCTCCACAGTGTTTGTTTCGTGCATGGTATTCAAATGTAGCATTCACACAGGGATTTATTGTGGCTGAATGGACTGGAACAGAAGTACAAGATCTGCTTTCCTTAAAGTTTCCACAAGATACAGTCGTCGTTGGGCATTTTGAGGCTATTACTGCCTGGGCAGAGCAACAACAGGTGTCGGAAGCTGATGCCGTGGTCCTCAATGGAGCCATGCCAACAGTATATGAATACCTCTGCAAACAGCTACAACCTAAAGAAATGTACCTTTCTGCCATTGGCAAGTCTGAGGATGGTACAAAGACACTTGAAGCCAGATTGCCAAAGTTGTGTACTCAGCCTTGTGTGTGGCAGACGGTGGGAACAAGTGGGAAATTCCTGACTCCCACCCAAGTAGTCAGTGGTCATAACAAGACAGATTATTACCCTTACCTGGTCAAGCTCAGTGCTGAGAATATGAAGTACTTACCTCTCTTTGGGGTCCTTGGAGTGAAGAAGGAATTTTCATTGAAACAACTGGTCCAAGTGCTGCGGTCCATTAAGGATGATATGCACAACATCCCATTTCCAGAAACATTAATCAGGTTCATAGTTGATGTTTCACATTTGATATGTGGCCATCATCCAAAGGAAAAATATGGGTATAAGGACTCCAAACCAAAAGAAAAGTACACGGAAGAATGGAATAACCTAAGTATCCACCTCCCTAGTGAAAAGTGTGTAATGACGTTATCCAGTGAGCTCGCACACAAAGAGGATATAACATCGTCTGAATTTTTACCTCCTGACTTGTGTCAAGGTCGCACTCAGTATGTCCATCCTAGTATACCAAAACAGGATGCTAAGTTACTTGGAGTTGTAGATGTACTTTCTAGCATTATGTGTCAGTTTAAAGATGATGATTTTCTAACAGAGGTTGAATTTGGACAAAGAGAACAACTCCACACACGTCTGAACAATATTCTATCTCAATACCCATCTGATGTGTCTATTTTCAAAGAGTTCGTCCAGAATGCTGAAGATGCCACAGCTAGTGAGATTGCTTTTG
This sequence comes from Halisarca cf. caerulea, assembly GCA_963170055.1. Lineage (NCBI taxonomy): Eukaryota > Metazoa > Porifera > Demospongiae > Chondrillida > Halisarcidae > Halisarca > Halisarca cf. caerulea. Next base: position 865,169 of record CAUJGJ010000083.1, read on the forward strand.
TTATCGACAGAAGGCATGCATTTGAGGAAAAGTCCTTGTTTGCAGATCACCGTAGCTGGAAGTCTCTTCAGAAGATGCCAGCACTACTAGTGTTCAACAATCGCAAGTTCAAAGAGAAGGATATTGAGAGCATTAAGGAACTAGGCGTAGGTGGCAAAGGAGAGTCCCTAGGCAAGATTGGACGGTTTGGGATAGGTTTCAATGTAGCCTATCACGTCACAGACTGTCCGATGTTTGTGTCCTATGGAAAAGGGGGCCAAGCAGAGAACTTCTGTGCATTTGACCCAAACTTCCACTACGTACCCAAAGCAGGTCGCCGTAAGCAGCCTGGAGCAAGATACATTATGAAAAACAAAGATGGGAAGAACAGCAGTGAGCATTTCAAAGATCAATTTTTACCTTATCTTGGAGGAGGCATTATTCCCAAATTGGCCTCTGCTGTTGAAGGTTGCTTTGAAGACAGCACTAGCAAGTGGCCTTCAGGGTATGCCGTGTTTCGCTTACCCTTGACCAGACTACGCACTCAGTACACTACACATACACTTACGAAGTTAGAGAAAGGTCACCCTATGAGTGTCGAGGACCTTCAGACACGTTTGGAAGACTTGAAGATTCAAGCTCCGTCAATGCTTTTATTCCTTAGTCATTTGAAAAGGATCTCAGTTTTTGAAATCTCAGAAACTGGTCAGATTGTGAAACCGTGGTCTGTGGCTGTCAGCCACTCTGAGGATGGGGCAAGGAAGTGTGCTGAGTTTGCCCAAAGTATACACAAACTCTGTTCCCAAATCTGCAACAAAGAAGGGTTGAAGGTTGTACCCCCTAGTGTGAGTGCGACCTACAAAATAGAACTGAAAGTTTGCAATTCTGTGCAAGAAGTCTTAAACACCCCTAATGTCAGTGGAAATGTGGCAAGCACACATACATCCTCTGTTAGTGAGCTGCTCACTAAATTCTCCCAGAGGGCAGAAGATAGGGGAATTCCCTCTTCTAAACCAAAAGTACTTGCCCCTCCAAAGCAGTGGGTTGTCTGTAAGCGTTTTGGTGTTGCAGATGTTCCAAAGGAGTTGTTGTACTTAGCTGGAGACAACCACCTCTTCCCACTGGCTGGCGTTGCCGTGCCCCTTCCAGACCATCAGTCTACATCAACCTTCACGGGACAGCTGTTCACTCACTTACCACTTCCCAGGAAGAGCGGAGTTCCGGCTCATGTTAATGGGCACTTTTGGGTGGACCAATCTCGTAAGCACTTGGAGAACACTGGATCTGGGAAGACAGAACCTCTAAAGAACTGGAATGAATTGTTGTCTCAGCATGTTGTATCCCAGGCATACTTAGAGGCTCTTCTTAAATGTAGAAAGTTTGTTTCCAAAGATGACAAAACCTCCATCGACTGGTTCTACAAGCTCATAATATTACATGAATTAGGGGGAAGCATACCGTCATCTTTGAATGTTTTCCACTTCAAGGAGGTGTTATATCAGCTGCTTCTGGAAATAGAAGCCCAAGTGCTGCTAGCCGATGAACTGAAACAAACTGGGAAATCCCCAAATTGGCTGGCACTGACTGCTAACCAAAGTAATCCAATGAAAGGATGGTTCTTTAGTGGTCAGGAAAGTGTCAAGAAGGTCTTGTTATCACTGGGAGTGCAGATCACAGTGGCTCCTATGTCTGTGAACCGTGCTTTCAACATTCGCAGGCCAGTTCCATCAGACGAGACAACCAAACCTGACTACTCTGGTGAGGTGACTGCCAAACCCGACTACTCTGGTGAGGTGACTCCAGAGCTTGCTAGAAAGTACCTGAGACAACCTGGTCCACACTCCTGTGTTGAGGAGAGTGTGATTGTACCAGCTTTGATACCTCTCTTGAGATATATCCTCAGTGATATTTCATCTCCTGAAGAGTGCTCAAAAGTGAATGGGTTACCATTGATGCTGACATCCAACAGAAGACTTCAGGATATCAATACAAATGCCCCATTGTTTAGACGGGAATTTGCTCACCTTCTGCCAGAGAGTGTGTGGGAGTATTTCGTTTCTGAAAAGTTAATAGAAGATATACATTTGGCCACAAAGTTGATAATTTTGCAGCTGGTGCAACATGTGACTCCTCAGTTTGTTGCTCAGCATACTGAACTTGTCAAACTGCCAATTGTGAACTTTGCTGAGTCCAATGTTGAGCTTGTGATCAATCTTTGGCACTATATCAATTCCATTTGCAAAGATGGACTTGATTGCTTCAAGGAGCTTGCCATTATTCCAACTAACCAGTCGACATTGGTTTCTGTTGGCATGTCTAAGTCCATTCTGCGGGAATATGGATCTGTACACTTATTGAAGAAGCTTGGATTACCTGTGGTAGATTTCACAAAGTTTACTGGCTGTGCTGATAATTTTTTTGCCAAATGCAATGAGGCTGTCCGTCTATTATTGGCTGTAGAGAGTAAACCTGACCAAGTGTTGCATGTGATCCAAACAGCTAAGGATCATGGATACCTTTGCCCCTGTGCTGATGTTACAGACAGTGATGCCTATGATTTTGTTGGATTTGTTGTGAAATCAAAAGAATTATCTCACTATAAGAACACCTTGAAGAGCCTTAGTATTTACAAGACTGTGACAGGGGACTGGCAGTCCCTAGAGGACGCTAGCAGGGTGTATGCTCTACCACAGAGCTCGGTACCACATGATGGGCTGGAAAAAATCCATTCACCACAGTGTTTTATTATTCATATTCAGCATCATAAGTTCAATGTACCCTACTATCAGGCTGTTGGTGTTGAAGTTCTTCTGGAGACTGACTTCTATCAGAAGGTGATCATTCCAAATTTTTGCAGCCTATCCACGGAAGCAATGATAATTCACCTCAAACACATGCCACTCATTAGAAACTGTGATGTACTACTGAAATTAATGAGTACAGTCCGTTTCATTTGGGATGAGAGAAAGAACCGATATTGCACTGTGACAGATTATCATGACCCAGAGGAACCACTGCTGAAAGCATTCCTCCCTGAGAATCACTTCCCCCCACCACCGTGGTCAGAAGAGCTAACCCTTCTCAAACGCTTAGGACTCAGAAGCACAGTCACAGACAATCAGTGGATAGAATTTGCCAGATCCATTACAACTCTACCCAAAGATGAGGCACAGCGCAAGTCTCAGATGTTGCTGTTGGCTTTGCAAGGCAGAATCAGAAATACACTTTTCTCACATAATCCAGTGAGTGTTGAGGACCACCAACAAGCTCTTAAACTCTTCCTCCACTCTATTGCTGACATTCATTTGGTTCCACAGGAGATTCCTCCAGAAATTGATTTGTTGTTCCATCAACTGAAAGGACTCACCTATTCTACACCAGAGGTTAAATTTGTGCCCTTTAGAAACTCCTTCCTTTGTGAACCTGATCAAGCATCTCTAGTTTGCTTTAGAGCCATCAACAGATGTTTCATTCATGTAGAACAATTGGTTGGCCAGCACATAAGGGTTGAAATTAAGCGTAAAGAATTCATTGTTCAGGCTTTAGGGATGAAAGTTCCCACTGACAAAGATGTGTGTAGAAATTTGCTGAAGCTCTGCTTGAATATTGAACAATGCACTCTATCCTCAAAACAGTCCAGTGATGTTACCCAAAGACTCCAAAGGCTTTTTACATCTCACTATGATTTCCTCAGCTCTTCAGACCTCCGTAGAGTAAAATCTGAACTGAATGAAAAGAAGTGCCTGTTTTTGCCCAGTGAAGATGGTGCAACATTCACCATCTGCAGGGGAAAGGATCTCGTCCGAAATCACAGAACCAGCCGTCCATACAGGGCATACATACCTTGTGTTCCTCCATACCTCAGGGATGCAAAGTATTCATCATTTCTTTTGGAAGTTGGAGTCACATCTCAGATTACAGCAAAGCACTTTATTCAGCTTCTGACAGAAATATCTACCAAAGGGGCTCTTTTAGATCCCAATGTTAAAGAATGTGTGATAGCTGTATATGAAGATCTTGTAAAAGAGCTTCGAAGTCCTCGAAACACAGAAGCTGTTGAATGTGTAGAGCACTATCCTTTTATCCCACTACCAGATGAGAATGTTAACATAGTTTTACATGCTTCAAATGAACTTGTTCTAAATGATGCCCAGTGGATCAAGAACCGACTCAACAATTGTTCCGATTACCACTTCATAAGACCCCCTCCACCGCTACCAGTAGGTGGAGAGGTTACTTTACCAGCATGTCTAAAGGTACAGAAATTGAGTACACTTATTTGTGAAGAGTTGGACGAAGCGGCAGTGCTGGATAGAGAAAATCGTTGTGTAGCAGATCTCAGAGCTGAAATGACCCAGACAGATGATGAGGAGGCTGAAGTGCAGGTATGCCCACATGCTGGCCCATTAGTACACTTTCTCCAATCGGAGGAGTTTGGAAATGGTCTTCGTCGACTAATAAGTGACAGATTGGATGGTAAACCATTAGCCAGGGAACATGAGGACTGCATTCAGGAGGTTCAAGAGCTGCAAGTGAAATGCGTGTATGCCATTAGAACAGTGCTCAAGAATTCCAAGACTGGAGACATCATTCCTGGTAGTGAGAACAGTGATGTTCCATGCTATCTAGATGACAAATCCAATCCAAAGTGTTTGTATGTACGATTTCACCCCCGAAGAGCAGAGGTTAACAGACTACTCCTTGTAAAGGTTTTGCAGCGACTTATGAGGCTGTTAAAATATCTGGTAGATGCCTCACATTTGCAATGTCTGTTGGAATCGTGTGATCCAGAGAGGGTTTCTGTAATACTTGATGACATGCATGTGAAACCATACACACCACAAGGGGAGAGTGTTGATGGCTATTCCGCAGAAGGAGAGGAGGGAAAAGGCACAACTATTGAGAACTTTGAGTACATTGTGACCTGTAACTTTCGAGAAGATGAGCTAGTGAAGTATTGCAAGGCTGACAGTGAAACTGTGGTTGCCAGGGTGATAAAGGTAGAACGAAGCACAAGTTCAGGTGAATACCCCTATCCAATCACAGTGCATGTGAAGGCGTCAGTTGATGATGACCCTGAAGTTAAGAAAATGAATTCTCTTCTGGTTTGCAAGTTCCTACCACCAGGTGAAGAAGAACAGCTGAGGAAGCTGTATGGTAGTCAAAGTGAGACGAACCCTTCAGACCTATCTGGGGAGAAGAGCATTGTCCTTGAACTCCCTTGTAGCGATGTTCAGCATCTGATGGGCTATCTTTCCACAGTAGTGAAGAACGTTGTGGAATCTTACTCAAATGAGCAGGTCTACTTCAGTATTGAACGTCTCCTGTTTCAATTGCACTTTGATTGTGTTCACAGGCACAAACAACCCGAGCTTTTCCTACATTCACTGGATACTTTTCTTACTGTGGTTGATGCACTAATGCCTCGTGAAACATTTTCTATGTTTTTGGATTCCCTTCACACCAAGGCACAGACCATGAGATCCAAAATTGAACCTGGACACTTGCAAGAAGAGGATTCTGAAGATGACCAGGAGCTCTCCGTGGACTATAGTCAAATGAGCTCTTGGTCTGTACCTCAGCAGCCTGTTGAGGAAGCCCCTAGTTCTGGTCAGAATGTTCAACATGGCATTGGTTCTACTTATCAAGGTGCTCCAGTCCTCGCTCATGCTCCTTTAGGGCCAATACAGCGTCAAAGAAGGAGAGGAGGGAGGAGGTCTAACTACCCCTTGCATCCTGGCCCAGCAAGTATGCCTGGTGGTGGGAGCTACATCTGGAGCAGTGGTCCTCCTCCAGCCCATGGTCAGGTGTGGCCGAGTCCTATTGCTCAAGGACGACCTGAGCCACCTCCCAGAGTTAGTGAGGAGGACGCCCGTGTGTGGTTAAGAGATGTTCGGGAAACAGTTGCTGTAGTGAACCATTTACGTGAGGAAATGATACAAGCGGACATTTTAGGTCAGGATGGGGAGATTGAGAGAAGAGATGTGTTTGCGTTCCCAGCTGCTATCTGCTTCTATGCTCATGAGATTGTTCTCAAGTGTCTGAAGGCATTATTCTTTGCCTACTGTGGTCTGCCCGGACAGTTGGTAGAATGTAGCAATCTAGTAGAGCTTCATCAAGAGCTGCTTAAGCACGAGGAAACACCCCAAGAAGTGCGAGCTCTGGAACCCTTTGTCCACCTTGTAAGTGGGCACGGATCAACCTGCTGTTGCTACTCTTCCTTTGATCCACCCATCACAGCCAATGACAAGCATTCTCCCATAGTAGCAAGAGAGGTCCTGGAAGCAGCAATGGATTTTCTGACTGGCATTCTAAGGATGCGTGTTATTGAGTCTCACTACTCTCACGTACCAGCCAACCAACACCTACAGCAAGAAGAAGAGCAAGGTACATGCATGTTATTATTATAGGCAAATATTAAATTGATATAGGACATTTTACTGGATTTTAGATGGATAGAAGTATATATAGCAGGCCACTAAGTGCCTTACTTTCACTGAAAGTTACATTATACATTACACACTCAGTCTGAAAATTGCATAACGGAAATGGTCACTGTTTCAGCTATTATTATTATGCTCGCTTTTTAGTTCAAACAAAATAGCAACCGCTAGGAGGGACATAACAACCTAATTTTACTGCCATTCTAACTCAATATTTTTGTGTGGGGTGCCTTTACACCTTTAGAACAACTTTGTTCTGGGACAAGTAGATTTTTTGGACTCAACTGCAAAATTGGCCATGTATGCCATTTTATAAATGACCGAATTGTATGTGGATGGTTTCATACCAGAGGATGTTGGCCACATCCACGTCTTCATTGCTGCGATGTCATCAAATGCATTGCTCCATCGCTATAAAATGGCAGAACAAATATGTGGAAGGTGTACATCCAATGAACTTGTGGAAGAGTAGTGCCTTCGTTCTATTGATTCAATAGGAGTAGTTTTGAGTATTGGCGTTCCCTACATGCCAACATTGACGACACTGTTCTAAGATGCCATATTACAATATATATTATATCCGATTTTGGACATAACACAAAATGGCCAACGCTTCGAAGGCACTAAAATTAACCCCAATGTTTTGCTTTCTGCAATGGGTAATGTTGACATGAACATATTATTCTGCATAATAAACATATTGGCATTATGTTGGTGTTCTCTTTAAGACAATCTACAAGTCAAATGTCTCCCTTCAAGCAATTTCTTCAGCTACTGCATGTCAAAAAGACAAAAAAACGCAGTGGTAAAACTCTCAGCTTCTGAACACACCAATATTAGGTTCAAACGACTCCTTAGATACATAAGTGCCCTGAAAGATTCCTGGAGCCCGGTAGCTCAAAGCACAGCTGTTATGTCTAGGGTGTTCTGTCGTTTTCGGAGATCTCCAACTACAAAACACGGGACATAACTTGAACAGTGGGAGATACAAAGCTCCAGGAATCTTTCGCAGCATTTGGACTATTGGGAATCTGATGGTACTATTGCCATTGCTCCAAGTCGACATTTTTACCACCGTGATTTTGAAATAAAATTACCACTCATGCAAACATTTCTCTTCTTCAGACTGCAGTCACATGCTGTCACATGTTCTACAAAATAGTCCGAACATCTTTCTCATATATTCTCGCGTATATGTCCGGTTTGCGCATGATGTCATCACGAATATCTAGCTATTTGCACTTGACAAACCCATGCAGTTTGCGCTATAATGAAATTCATTAAGTGATATTGTATAATGTTATGCCATAGATATGCTTATGGCTGGATTCGGACATAACACACCTGTGTAGATGACACATTACATATTTCCCATGCAATAATTGTGTCACAGTGCCTGAAGATTTCGCCTGCAGTTAAGTGTTCACAGTACACTTGAGTTTGTACATAAAACTGCACCTTAAATTAAAATCAGTCTCTTTTTATTATATTGCATAGTAATGATAAACAACCTTAACTCAAGAAGTATTATAAAATTAATATTACTGTTAATACTTTTTAGACCGCCCATACAACTGGGAGGGAGCTGAAGTGTTGGTACCAATGGATCCACTCAGTAGAGAGTACAGGGAAATCCAAGCGCTTTTTAGAGCAACTATGCCACAAGCAACCATACTGAAGATAGAAAGAGTTCAGAATGAGACTCTCTGGAGACACTACAGGGACTGCCGAAGGAGAATAAAAGATCATTTCCCTTCTGCTGGAGAGAAGAAGCTCTTTCATGGAACACGTCAAACCAGTCCACAGCTTATCTATGCAGGTGATATTGGCTTTGATGTAGGTCATAGTCGTGTTGGGATGTGGGGAAGAGGAAGCTACTTTGCTGTGAATGCATCATACTCCAGTGGATACAGTCATCGTAAGAGAGTCTTAGATCAGGAAAATTGTCAAATGTTGGTAGCTAGAGTGCTCACTGGTGCTTGCATTCGGTTGAAACCAAACAGCGAGTTGAGATTCCCTCCTGGTAGAACAGATGCACAAGGAGCTGTGCTCAGAAGAAGATATGACAGTGTGCAAGGGATCACAGGGGGATCTGAAGTCTACATCGTCTATGAAAATGAGCAATCCTATCCAGCTTACCTCATTACTTATACTTAGTCTACAAACTAATATTAATAGATAGCTGAACATATTGCTTACTTTGCTACAATAGAATAGTTACCCTCATCACACACCTATAGTCTTCTAAGTTAATAGAGACTTGCAATTGATCATGAATATTGATTTGCAATACAGTCAATAGCTAGATTGTAGTAAGCTATATAAATATATTGCCTAATATATTAATGCATTCAGTACTGTAGTTTGATAGCTAATAATACAGTGCCATTGGGTGTTGTGCTCTTAGTGTTGGATATAGTATATATATATACTCATAATATATAGCATTACAATCATGGCCGCATTACATGACATAATTATACTATATTGTGTTGTATTCATGCATGAGGGGATTGTTTGACCATATATACTCAAATGTATATTGAGCAGTATAATAGCAATTTCATGTACAAGACTGCAGTAAACCAGGCATGGTCCTCTGAAATGCATCCATCTCTTTATAACAGGACACCACTGTTCTGCACCATTTAACATCCCTATTAGACATGTACATGTGTACATAAGACACCTTCAAGATAGAACCCCTAATCCGTGCTATAGATCCAAAATAGGACAGTTGTTGGTGTTCCCAATGGTGTCCTTATTATAGACTCTGAGGTTTCACTGTAACAGTATTAGCATTACTAGAGACCATGTGCAGCACTGTTATACTATTTGGCTGCATGCATCCTTGATCTGGAGCTGTGTATGAAAGACCTATAGATATAAGTATACTGCACCGGTCCTCTAACTGTAATATTAGGACCACCTGCATGCATGTCTTCAAAGACCACACCATAGTACTGGATCTGGCCGTTGCATGAGTGGTTGGTATGTATTTAGCGACAAGTTTACTGTTACGTAGTAAAATAACATATATAGCTATAGCTAATTGTATTTTATTATTTGATTTGAAAAAACCTCGAATTTGATCATATCGCCATGCAGGTTTGCACATTTTTGTATAAGATTTTATCATTCATATTCATTCATATATTGCATTGGCTGCACTAGCTATACATGTATATTGAATATACATGTATACAGCAAGTCTTACAGTAAAAGTTATACATGCACTAAATGTCATGCAAATATATATAGAACAGGAGGCGTTCATGCTATAGTTTGTCATATATGTAGGAATGTTTTACTAGCTAGTGTATATACTTATTACCATACAAAGAAACCTTCTTATTGTATATATAACAGTGTTGTGGCCATTACAGGGGTATCACAATCAACTACCATTGCATTATTATCTCAGTATTAAAGCATTAGGATTACCATTACCACTACGGATCTCCACTAAAGTAATCAATTACCATTGCAACTACATTTCTACAATTGCAATTACAATTACTAATTACAGATTTATTCTTGGATGCTTGCAAAGTTATTACACCCTACCGAGATTCCATATATGTGGTGATCTAAATCGTGTGATTGATGTTATTTTCCCGTTTCCACCAGCCACCTGGTTAACTGTAGCACAGAAATAGCCTCAAACTAGCAAAGATCTACCTTCTTAGGGGGCAATATATATCCACAGATATAAACAATATCCATCAGAGTAGTTGCATGGTAATTGTGTAATTTGATGCAAATAGCAAAAGAATACCAACTACCATTACAACTACTCTGAGATTGAAACAGCTCCATTACAATTACATTACCATGCATTACCAGCAAATGTATACCTAATTACAATTGATTACAATTACTAATTACCATTACCACAACACTGATATATAACAGGTATAATGATACTATTATACCTGTTGTTCAAGTATAGGATATCTGGAAACTCAATGTGGACAGATGTGGAGCTACCGGGTATATGAAGTCATACTTTTTTTACAATAATCTATACTGATACTCGTGTCATGAACTTTAAAATAAATTAAAGAAACTCATGATTATACAAAAATGTAGGTTGTGTAAAAAATAATTTGAGCTACGTATAACATTAGTCTAATCATAGATACTCTATACTTTGCAAAGTATAGAGTATCTATGGTCTAATACTATACAATCCGGCAACCATGGAGCTATGATGAAGGAGCACCATGGATGAACCAGCAATTCTGCATGGTCTTATGCATGGTCCAGCTAGCTATAGGCTCATACAGCTGAAGGTAGAACTTCCACCTGCATGGGTGCCTCCACTGCTGCGGTGCGGCAAGATATATGGTGAGATACATACATTTTCTAATTCAATAATATCGGGCGCTTATTGTATAAATACCACAAAACAATATGGCTGCCAACGCCATTGTTCGGTCCTAGGAATGAGTTAGCCTCGGAGGGGGAGTATCGTTTTCGGTAGTAAATAATTGTGCTTCTCAACTGCGTGCCCTTCACGATGTTGAAGCCTTTAGTTCTTCAAACGTGTCACAACGACACTCCAGAATTCCACAGCGAAGTTCAGAATCACGAGGTTTGTTTTCGCTTAATTTGTTTAGTTATAGTCATGCTCTTCATGGTCTCTGTCTGTACGCACATCGACACAGTTGTAGATATATTTCGGTAGTTGTCACTGTGTATGGCTGTTATGGCGTGGCCAGACCGATTTCCACCCCAAACCATAGACACACCAGACTACAGTGCGTACCCAGAGTGCCTATGGTAAAAGCAAGGGCAATAAGATGTGACGTAGCGTAGAAAATAGTAATTTGAAAATGCAAAGTTAACTGTCAGTGGCTGATGGTCTAACATCAGCTAGTGTTGTAACCTTTATTTACCCTAACATTTGACTAGAATTAGAGAAACTACTAAACTGAAATTAGTGACATGAAGTGAGCATGTATGTTGTGAGGCTGTGAAGTACAATAAAAGAAAGGAGATCTCTACAGAAGGATCACTGCATGGGAGGGGGGGGGGGGAGGGGGGGTCCGGTTGTCAAGGGATAATTTGTTTGTCAACCACTGGTGGGAAATGACATACATAATATGATATGGCACCTCCTTATGTACGTACGTATGTACATACAACAGTCATTGATGCTGTGTATGTACTTCACATGTTTGAAGATTGTGTAGTGTACACTACAGCTAGTGGGATTGTGTAGGGTACAGTACAGCTAGTGGGATTGTGTAGTGTACAGTGCAGCTAGTGGGATTGTGTAGGGTACAGTGCAGCTAGTGGGATTGTGTAGTGTACAGTACAGCTAGTGGGATTGTGTAGTGTGCAGTACAGCTAGTGGGATAGTGTAGTGTACAGTACAGTTAGTGGGATGGTGTAGTGTGCAGTACAGCTAGTGGGATTGTGTAGGGTACAGTACAGCTAGTGGGATGGTGTAGTGTGTAGTACAGCTAGTGGGATTGTGTAGTGTGTAGTACAGCTAGTGGGATTGTGTAGTGTGTAGTACAGCTAGTGGGATTGTGTAGTGTGTAGTACAGCTAGTGGGATTGTGTAGTGTACAGTACAACTAGTGGGATTGTGTAGTGTACGGTACAGCTAATGGGATAGTGTAGTGTACAGGGGATTGTGTAGTGTGCAGTACAGCTAGTGGGATTGTGTAGTGTACGGTACAGCTAATGGGATAGTGTAGTGTACAGGGGATTGTGTAGTGTGTAGTACAGCTAGTGGGATTGTGTAGTGTACAGTACAGCTAGTGGGATTGTGTAGTGTACGGTACAGCTAATGGGATAGTGTAGTGTACAGGGGATTGTGTAGTGTGCAGTACAGCTAGTGGGATTGTGTAGTGTACAGTACAGCTAGTGGGATTGTGTAGGGTACAGTACAGCTAGTGGGATTGTGTAGGGTACAGTACAGCTAGTGGGATGGTGTAGTGTACAGTACAGCTAGTGGGATTGTGTAGTGTACGGTACAGCTAGTGGGATAGTGTAGTGTACAGGGGATTGTGTAGTGTGCAGTACAGCTAGTGGGATTGTGTAGTGTACAGTACAGCTAGTGGGATTGTGTAGTGTACGGTACAGCTAGTGGGATTGTGTAGTGTACAGTACAGCTAGTGGGATTGTGTAGTGTACGGTACAGCTAGTGGGATTGTGTAGTGTACGATACAGCTAGTGGGATTGTGTAGTGTACAGTACAGCTAGTGGGATTGTGTAGTGTGCAGTACAGCTAGTGGGATTGTGTAGTGTGCAGTACAGCTAGTGGGATTGTGTAGTGTACAGTACAGTTAGTGGTACGTACTTGTCTAGTGTGTAAGTGGTGCAAGGAAAATGACATCTTTGTTAAGTTTGCGCTCACAAGTATTTACTTAGGTTCTTTCAGTAGTGGTTTGTGACATACATAGCTTTTTACATGAAGTGCAGAAGATTAGGTACATACGTACGAACGTATGTACTGAGTCAGGTAACTCATACATATGTACTGGAGAATTTCTGCTGTATGGTTAATGTATGTATGTACGTGTGTACTAACCAGTACTAGTACTGAATGTACGTACATACGTATATGCATGATCAAGGATAATTAATTTCTACGTATATGTTCACTCATCAAGGGTAATTATATTCTGTACAGTAGTACCCACTTTTAGGGATCTGTGAAAGGTGGTCTCTGACAAAGGGAAAGCTAATATGGTACACACTACCACAGACACTCTGTACTGCAGTAGTAGAGTGTCCATGGTAATACTTGTGGCCAGTGAAGTCAATCCCTCAAAAGCAGTGGTCTTTCACAAGGGTGTCTCTCAAAGGGGTACCTACTGTATCACATACTGTGATGTGAGTGCATAAGTATCAGTATTAAAGTGTACAGTATGTACACATTTTGGGGCCCCCACTAGCTACCCTGTGGGTTATTATCAGGTATGTATGCTATGCAACTTTGTCTGTGTCTTCACAAGGAGTCAGTGGTGGCCATTGAGAAGCAGTACAAACACATTCTAGCACTGATGAAGGAGAAACAGTCCATAATGGAGAGAGACAGGGCTCTTTCTGAACGTGAGACTACACTACAGTTGTCCAGCACTACATGCACCACTTGTTATGTGTACTTGCTGTGTGTATACTGTGTGCCCTGTGTACAGTGTACCCTGTGTACAGTGTGTCCTGTGTACAGCGTGTCCTGTGTACAGTGTGTCCTGTGTACAGTGTGTCCTGTGTACAGTGTACAGTGTACCCTGTGTACAGTGTGCCCTGTGTACAGTGTGCCCTGTGTACAGTGTGCCCTGTGTACAGTGTGCCCTGTGTACAGTGTGCCCTGTGTACAGTGTGTCCTGTGTACAGTGTGTCCTGTGTACAGTGTGCCCTGTGTACAGTGTGCCCTGTGTACAGTGTGCCCTGTGTACAGTGTGTCCTGTGTACAGTGTGTCCTGTGTACAGTGTGCCCTGTGTACAGTGTGCCCTGTGTACAGTGTGCCCTGTGTACAGTGTGCCCTGTG
>CAUJGJ010000083.1:886600-1024100 GCA_963170055.1 Halisarca cf. caerulea
AGTTATATACATATAGATGGTGCCTTAATTGAGACCCTTGTTACACCATCCTCTGCTTTGTGTAGGTATTATAGTAAACCATTTCTTCTTTCCTGGATTCTACATATACGTACGTATGTAGTGTCTGTGTGTGTAGTATGTTTGTGTGCATTATGTTCCTGTACTTGTTGCAGAGGTCAAGTCCTGGGTTATCAGTCTCACGGATGCCATAAAGGCCTCTCTTTCCTCAGCCTCTTATGTCCCTAGTAGGGAGAGTACCATGAAGGAACCATCACTTGGGGCTGAAGGAGGACTCACAACCAACAAGGACAAAAAGTGCGTACGTATGTACGTATGTATGTACAGTCGAATCTCATTAGGACAAACTTTAGGGGACTCACAAAATTGGTTCACACAATGAGGATTTCTTCTTATCAGGATATGATACTACCGTGCATATATGGTACCACAACAAACCAAACAGGGTGTGGAAACTGGTTTGTGTTAGGCAGAAATTTGTCTTAAAACTGTTCTTAATGAGGTTCTACTAGTCTCACAGGGCTCCATTTGGGGAGGAGGGGTTTGGTCTGGCCCAACGAGACTAATGCTCTACTATAGATGGTTTGTACTTGAGGACTGTGTACATGTAGTACAGTACTCTACATGATGTGTGTGCCTGTTTTGCTTTTCCTGGGTTTTTCCATGTACTGTTTGCTCTGATCCCAATCCTCAGACCAGCTTCCAAACCAACCTCGACAAGTATCATCAAGGAACTGTATGCCGTGCAGGGAAATGACTACTGCGTGGACTGTGGTGCCCCAAAGCCAAAATGGGCAAGGTGTGCATCTCTATTGAGCAATCTGACTTGGTTTGTAATGCTATGAATGGTCCCCTGCCATAAATTGTCCCCTGTACCAGTTAACCAGTTAGGCTCCACTCGCTTTGCTCACTCCGCAAAAAATCTGTTTCTCAAACGCTCCTAAGTCATTGAGCTTCATGACCGACACTGTCATGGAGGTTAGCTTTATTGCTGCTCTGTCCAGTCCCAACGTTATAGAGTTTGTATTTGATAAGCACCCATGCCGGACAACTTGTAGGGTAGAGTTTGCATGTACGTATTTAATAAGCACCTAGACCGGACTACTTTTAGGGTAGACAAGATTTAGTATGACAGGTTCACTACCAAGTTTCCAATTTTGACCCGTATCTGTTGTATTTACTCCTGTCTTTGGTACTTTACAATCATGTGTGCGTGTGATCTGTATTGTCACCTGTACAGCATCAGCTTGGGAGTTCTGATATGCATTGAATGCTCAGGAGTACACAGGAGTCTAGGAGTTGCTATTTCAAAGGTATGTACTTCACATACGCACACCTGGAAAGTGTATTTCAGTAGCTTCCTTACATCTGTGTATAGTGATATACTGTACGTACAGTACATAGATATCTGGCTGTAGTATACAGTCAAACTTGGTTACAAAGTCACTGTTTACAAAATCAACCTCTTTACAACAACACATATGGCAGAAACGGATTCAATGGTCTCTGTACTAAATGTCCTGGCTACAACAACAACTTGGTTATAACAGCACATTTTAGTGGCACCAAGGGTGTCGTTGTAAGCAAGTTTGACTGTATACAGTACATACGTAGGTACCTACCAAACAACACGTAATACACATGTACATAGATACATACATGTAGTAAGATTCAACAGTCATGACTGAAGTTAGTGATAAACATGCAAGGAAATGGAGTCAGGGTAGGTCCTGGCTGCACTTTTGCGGGTGTTACAGAGGGCAGCAGTGGCAGAGTGAATAAGAGAGAACCTGATTTGAACTCGAATAAAGTTGATGACTGCTGTAAGGTTCCCTCTTTCTCTCAGCTAGCAAGCTGGCCAATCTCTTATAGGCTATCTGGGCTGCCTTACCCATGTCTCTAGACAGTGAGAAAACAAGGAGAGAGAATGAAGAGGCCCCACTTCTCGAATTCTTTTGTCATATATCTTCTACGTTTCTCCTGTTCATGACGGTGGTACAGAGAATCCATAGGTTGACTGATGTAGCTTGGAGCATTGGGGTTGAAAATTCTCACATTGTCACTTGATGTCTGCGATGAGTTACAAAGCTGTGAAGAGCAGTTGTCACATAATGTGCAAAAGGTCGTAATAACATCCATAAGTGTTAAAAGGAGATGAATTAGTTACCATATGGCTTCCTTATATGCTTTTATTTTCACAGAGTGTATATTGTATATTTCACAGATTTATACTTTAGCGAATTTCGCATTTTTATATTTGCAGATGGCCATGCTTTTCCATTGCTTGAGAACTCAATCTAAATTTTGCAGGTATAAACTTTTGAGGATGGCTTCCAATCCGTGAATACCACAAATATAAACCGCGTGAAAATTAAATCATATACAGTATTATATACATAGTAAGGAAGCCATGTGGTAACTATTGTGGGACATGTCCATGATTATTCAGAGGTGTGAAAATTTCAGTCTTAATTTTTTACAGCTTCTGTTCTCAACTTGTAAACTCTTCAGAGCATCAAGTGAGGGCTTAACATGTAGGTAGACACGTAAACGTTTCAAGGGTTACCCTTTTGAAAGGCTTGCTTTAATCATGCAGAAGCTAGTGGCTTGTCCTAACCCCTACTAAAAGCCCTTTGGGTGCTACATGGTGGAATGCTTCCTTATCACATAAGTTGCTATAGCAAAACATTTACTAACTTTTCCATGTGGCAGTATTGACCATTCTTCTCCCTGGCTGAGATGTGCAAGATTGGCCCTCAAAAAAACAAAATTCAAGCTCCTGCAACTTGGGACAGGAGCAAAAGTCGTCTGGCTGCCACATAGAAAAGTTGTATTCTACAAATGGCTTGAAGTTAGCACCCAGAAACTGTCTCCAGCTTGTTCCCTCATGTAGCATCCAGCTGAAAACTAAAATTTTTTAAACATCCAGTTAGGTCACAAGACAGCATGTGACAGAGCAACCATGACAACAGAAATTGTGGATTTGGGATTTGTATATATACACCTGAATATCAGCCTGAATTACGAGATAAATGCATGACTAATATCTTATAGGTGCCGAATAATAACATTTCATCGCTATGCACACTGAGGAATGCTATCATAATAAACCTGGACATGTCCCACATGCGTAGGGAGTAGCGTGTTTACTGACCTCATCCTTTGGGTGCTACATGCCCTTGGTTCTTGGCCAGTAAGCATGTTACTCCCTAGGGAGCCATGTGGTAGCTAGTACATGTGTGACGCAGGATAGTGCATGGTCCTTATGATGTTGCTACCTCACATCTCTGCCCCAGACCACTAGTTAGCCACTTTGATTTGGAGTCTATGACATCACTTGTTGCCGATTCCTGCGACTGGTGACATCATAGTCACCAAAATAAGGAGGTAAAATGGCAGTTTAGGTCACTCGTGACTAGCCTCATGTTCAGTACACAAAGCAATCTGGATATTGCACTACCTCCTTCCAGCTAACAACTTGCTATCTGCTTGCATACAGTGAAACCTCTCTAATCCAACCTATGTACGTATATGGGCTTAAAAATTATTGTCAGATTAAGAGGTTGTCAGATTACAGAGTTACTCATGGCATACGTAAATACGAGGACAGTACCTCATAAGATGGTCGGATCGGAGAGAATGTCAGATTATGGAGGTTTCAGATTGAAGATGTTTCACTGTACAGTATGTTCTTCTGTAGGCCAAAGTTTTTAAATGTAAGATATATGTAGTGTTCTATATGTGTAGATGTGGAAATCATGGCTGACCACTGCCCGTTTGTGAGTGAACCTTAAATCAATCCAATTTGTCGGGGGGGTGTACTTCAACCAACCAACTAACTTCTGTTCAGAAACTTGTGCAGACTTCTGAACCGTTCCAATTGATTAACTGCCAGAAGCACTGGGGGGTGGCCATACAAGGATTTGGACTGTCACGGATTGATATTTGGCACATACAAACCATATACCACCATGTGTCACCACCTTGCTCACTTGATGTGTTTGTTCTAACACGAGGCTGCTATTCTCATTGATGTTTCGACACTGCATGGTAACTGATTGATTTAGTTGCAACTTACATCACTTTTCCTAACTGTATATACGTACGTACATGGTTGATCACGAGGTATTTGTGATGTCATGTTATTGTTAACCATTCAGAAAGCCAGGAGGAGCAGTACTGGTGCCATGGGGCGGTAAAACTAGTGGTAGCACTAGTCATCTCTAGTACACATATAGTGATGTTAGTACTTTAGTTGCAACAATGAGAGGATCCTTTGGACACCGTAGGATGTTGATTTCAAGTTAGCTAAACCAACAAACCCTTGACTTCACCTTATAATAAAATCATAATAATATTGTTTTATTATTATAAGGTGAAGTCAAAACCTTAATGTAGCGTCAAGAAAATGACGCTGCCAAATGGTCGGAATTCGTGCCAACAACTTGACAGTTGGCTGTATGTGTGCAAATGTGCATTATAATATGTTTCTTGCAATAACTGAATGCCTAGTCAGTTTATGAAATCAGTACAGTTTGGAGTTGCAGCATGTAATTGCCCCTGCATGACTCTTCCCTTTAGGGAATCCTCCCCTTGACCACTTGTCCCCCTCACCTCTCCCGTCAGCCACTCCCCATTCACCACTCATTCATTCCACCTCTCCACTCCTCCACCACCCCCCTCTCTCCACCCCATTCCAGATCCCTCCACCACCCCCACCATCACCCCATCACTGCCCTCACCACCACTCCTCCCACCATCACTCCTCTTTCCTCCACTCCTCTCACCACCACTCCTCCCCCTCACTTGTCACTAGGTTAGATCACTTACTCTTGATACACTAAATGCTGATGCTTTAACCAAGTTGAAAGAAATTGGGAATGTGCGCTCAAATCAAATCTTTGAA
The DNA here is from genome assembly GCA_963170055.1 of Halisarca cf. caerulea. NCBI lineage: Eukaryota > Metazoa > Porifera > Demospongiae > Chondrillida > Halisarcidae > Halisarca > Halisarca cf. caerulea. The sequence goes on from CAUJGJ010000083.1 coordinate 891,525, forward strand.
GCCTGTCTTCCAGAAGACTTTGATAAAGGTTCGCTGCGCAGAGTGCATGCGCATTGCATACTACACATAGTATTATGTTGCAGTATGTTGTGTTCTCTTGGTCTGTATTAGTGATTACTGCTGCCTGCCTTGTTGCAATGTTGATTGTACTGTTCGTTATGTCTCTGGTGATGCTTTCCACTGATTATTGACCTTTCCTTGTGTTCTATGCCTCAGTTTGTTGGCTATGAAGGAGACTCTGTGTGTGTGTGTGTGTGTGTGTGTGTGTGTGTGTGTGTGTGTGTGTGTATGTGTGTGTACATACTTGTCTCTGTTTACTTATACATGAATGTGTGCTTGTTTGCTAACAGAAACTGTCCGGGATCCTGGGACACGCCAGTGGTTTATCACAGAGAAGTATTTGACATTAAAGTATGCATCAGATGATGACAGAGCTAGAATCAAAGGAGAAAGTAAGCAAAGCATGTGATGTGTGTGTGTGTGTGTGTGTGTGTGTGTGTGTGTGTGTGTGTGTGTGTGTGTTTGTGTTTGTGTGAGTGTGTGTGTTTGTGTGTGTGTGTGTGTGTGTGTGTTTGTGTGTGTGTGTGTGTGTGTGTGTGTGTGTGTGTGTGTGTTTGTGTGTGTGAGTGTGTGTGTGTGTGTGTGTGTGAGTGTGTGTGAGTGTGTGTGTGTGTGTGTGTGTGTGTGTGTGAGTGTGTGTGTGTGAGTGTGTGTGTGTGTGTGTGTGTGTGTGTGTGTGTGTGTGTGTGTGTGTGTGTATGTGTGTGCGTACATATGTGTTTGCATGCATATGTGTATGGATATGTATGTACATGTGTGCATGCGCAGACTTTGTCTGCTAAATCCTGTCCATAATCCTCTAATATAATATACTAATACTAATAAATCTTCACCCTTAGTTGTGGTCTATCCGAATGAGACAATAGTCATACTACTATCCTGACTGTTTGTGACATGAAATTGAAACTTACCACTCAGTAGTGCTTATGCATACGTATTCATAGCTGTGTACTCCAATGTTGTGAATTTCAGTACTGTGTGTACCTTAACTAAATCATCTGTAGGAGATCGCAAGCTTATGGAGGTACTTGGGAGTGGAACTTCTTCTGTGCAGCGAACGCAGTCTGTTCCGTCCAATCCCACTAAAGGCTCATCGGACAGTGATGAAGAGGTTATCATTGCCTCCACTGAGAACCCCAAGAAAACAGTTGGAAAGGCCAAAAGTCCAAGTACGTTGACCCAGTGATGTAGCATTGGCATTAGCTGGACCATATGCACACCTCACAACAAACCTGATCTGATATTCTCCTTTTAAATACATACATATATATGTATGTATATATTTCTAAACTGATGCACTGTAACATCAAAGGATCTGGTGTGTTTGTGTCCTGCGAACAGTAGCAGTGTGATCTGTATTGCTCTGTGCTATGGCAGTGCTGGGAAAAATTAATGCAGATTTTTGTGGTGAATGGTAAGGGAGGTGCTAAACTCTCTTTTGCATCAGTTTGGAAGCCAGTTATAACCCGCCTCCTCGTTGTATGGCATTAACAATCACTCCCCCTAGGAGGGCGGAGTGATTGTTAATCCCATACAACTTGGAGGTGGGTTATAACCTGTGCATATATAATAATTATGTTATAATTATTATATACGTATATTACATATATAATAATTTTTTTTTTTTTTTTTTTTTTTTTTTTAAGGGGCTGCCACAGGCAGCCCCTATATTGTTTTCATTTGGACTTCCGGTGTGTAAGGCTCGTCCGATATATATATATATATATATATATATATATATATAATATAGATTTGAAGAAAAGTCTTATAATAGAGAATTTATATAATAGTAATAGAGAAGTATGAATTTATACAGGAATGAGTTATAAGAATTGTTTTGAAAACAATTGCCAAATATGGCAATTGTTTTCAAAACAATCGTCCAGTTACAATAAACAGTATGTTCAATGAATGTTCAGCTGTGCACTTGCACTCCAATGCTTTGCAAGTAATTCGAGCGTGTGGGGCGGCAGCCCCCACGAGTTTTTAACTCGAATTACTTGTTTATAAAGTATATTAATCAAATACACAGACAAGACACACAATACAACAACCTAAAATACACAGCCAAATAAGAATAAGAATAAGAATTATTATATATATATATTCATATATATTATAATAATTATATATACTGTGCGTATTTCTTTGAATAGAAGCCCCGGCCTCTATCTCCTTCCAGAAGGTTTTGACTCGGCCTCTATTCAAGGCCTGACCTTTATTTGAGCCCGGCTTCTGGGAGCTACATTATCCACAAGATTTCATGTAGGGGCTAGACATCCAGGTCACCATGACCCTCGCCAGGGGCATAGCCAGGATTTTAGAAAAGGGGGGGGGGGGCAAAGAAATGAGCAAATTTGTGGTCACACTGTAAGTAGCAGGCTTCTACTCCGTGAAACGGCTGCCACACGCACTAATTGTACAGAGCGATAAAGCGACTCAAAAGGGTAGTTTAGAATCTTTCAAAGCTCTCTTTGAGGAGGAAAGTCGATTCTTTTCAAGTTTCCTGGAAACTTTTCTGAATTTGGGAGTAAAGTAAGGAGCTACATGTCTGATTAAGCTAGGCAAAATTGATTCCCAGTTTATTGTCAAGCCTTTTGAATTATAACATGAGGTAGGGTGGTCATTATTCATTTGTATTTAAATGCACTTATTATGTATAAGTATGTATTTGTACACTTTGATCACACACACACACACACACACACACACACACACACACACACACACACACACACACACACACACACACACACACACACACAAACCCACAGCACACACACACACACACACACACACACACACACACACACACACGCACACACACACACACAAACCTACAGCACACACACACATGTACATACACACACACAGGCATACACACATACACGCCCACAACCAACCACCCACCCACACACACACACAAGCACATACTTGCACACACTCTGCATGCCAAATGCTATTAATTCTTGTGTTGCATGTTCTTTTCTCAGAAAAACAACCAAAATGATGATCAGTATCAGCTAGGTATTTTCAAGTGCAACTCAGTGGCAAGTATATTGAATCCAGCACAGCACTGTATGCAATTCATCTTTAGCACTTGATCCTGCGCATGTGTAGGTTTGTAATTATTATCGTTGAGTATATTATAATTATAATTGTTTCTTCAATGACATGTGTCCGTCCCATTGTCGAACTAGTTGTGTGTATTCATGGTGACAGTGTATTCACTAAATTACATAATTCACAAAAACAAAATTAACTTATAATTTATAATTGCAAAATATTATTAATTGTCTGTACTAATATAATTGTATAAATTTAAGCTGAACATCAGCTAGTTTATTCTGTGTATAATATTATAATAATATTGTGTGCTAGTGTGTGCAGACATGCATGGGTATTATGTCATGCAGTGCATATTATTTGTACTAGCTATTATATGGAATGCAATGCAATAATAATAATACGCGTTGTTGGCCAAAGATGGCGGCCAACACGCGGGTGATCATCGCTGAAGATAAGCTTGAAGTGACGTCTCAGTCAAAGAATCGGTCAATGGATAAGGCAGGGAACCGGTCGAAACATCAAGTTCCCAATGACTACCATCGCCATCGCTTGCTGCTTTCCACGGGATGGGGAGCGTCCTTCTTTGCACCTTCCGCCTTTTCGGCTTTTGCTGTTGGCGCTCCTCACCCATGGGTAGTCTGTCAGGCTGAGATAGAGCAGGAAGAACAGTCGCCGGACGTATCAGGCTTCCTTCTTCTACGTTGGCAGTTGCCCAAGGGCATTAAGGAGTGCGTTCTTCTTTGCACCTCCCGCCATTTTGGCATTGCTGTTGGCGCCTCCTTACATTTGCTTATGGGCAGCTACGACGGGAAGAGAGCTAAGCCTTACTTGCCTTGTCATTGACAGTAATTATAGGTCTAGAGTAATTAATGACTTGTTGTAAATTGTTCTAATTTACTTATAATAATAATAATAATAATAATAATAATAATGCAATTCTTCGATCCGTCTGAGTCAAACATGTATTTGGCATGCAAGTAGCAAGGTATAGCACTGCCACATGAGGGGTCCTTGTAGAACATTACGTATATACATGCACTTATAATACAAAATGGGAAACATAACTTGCATGTATGTACAGGAAGCAATTATGACAGATTAGTCCCACATGCGGTTGCAGAATTTCAACATGTTTCTGATGAGCACATTCTATCATTTCAGGCATACAAAGAATTGGAATTCTTTGATATCAGACGATCTTGATGAGGTCGGATGGACAGAGAACTCTTTCAGCTCTAAACACGCTTCTCTCAAAGCACCTCGAATATCATCCTCTGTCACATACAGTATGGGATATGTGACAGGGTCTGGGGAGTCTGGGTGGAGGCTGTACCAAGTGGCCCGGCCAGTAATACAACAGATAAAGAGACTACCTTGGCTCATGATTGAGAAGATGTTTCTAAACATGGAGTAGAACTCTTCCATTGTCGAAGCAGCTACACTCAAGACCTGGTTGGACGTTATCACGTCAAATCCTTCCGCTGGAACATAATTGGGGTGGATAATTTTGTCAGCTTTCAGGTCACAACTCACAATTTGTGATATCTTTCTTTTCATTTCCTTGGCACGAAGTAACACCTGTCTCTTATCCTCAGTCGGGACGCCCTCATTTTCTGCTAATATGGCCGAGAAGAATGGATCCCAGTCGAAGGCGTTGGGAGAGCTAGTTCTCCACAGTTCTACTTCCTTGCGATTTGTCTCTTCAAAGTCAGACAAAACAATACTTGAAACGTGGGGAGCCAAGCAGAAAGTTAAATTAAGAGAAGGCCCACTTCCTAGTTCAAGGGCTTTGACTGAAGCACTGCCTGGTGTACCGCCACAGTATTTCTTGTAATATTCGACAAACTGCCTCGTTCTAGCCACGTAGGATGGAAAACTAGGACTTCTTTCGTGATAACGGGCATAAAGGTATGCCTTGGAATCAAAGGTTTTGCCTCCTGAAATTCTGCAAATGCAATAATTAGAGGGTGCACGAGAGACACGGCATTGCGCATGCGCATTCCTGCTAACCAGGAGCGCCATTTTTTCTAGGGGAAGTCCCACTTCTATTTTGTTAATATCCACTATTATAACAGAGGTGGGTTGGTTGGACTGGGTACATTGTATAAATTCCTACATCCTGCGTAAATACTAGAGCTGCAGGACTTAGGAATATGTACGCTGTACACAGCACAACCCAGCTCTGTCTAGCTCTAAGCCCGTCTAGCCCCATGTATAGGCCTATGTAGCCCATGCCTATATATGCATCTATAGTAACCCTATGCAACAAACAACCCTATACTTTGTTCCAATGGTTTTGATAATTGTAATTGACAAATTTTATCTGCGCATGCACCAACTGATATTTTATATGTAGCTCATGCATGCATGCATGCATTCACACAATGCTTATACATGCAGGCACAAAAGATCATAGCACTGGAGTGTGCATGTGCATGTGTGTGTACATGCATACATGCATAACATGCATGCTATATGTACTGCAACTCCACCTTGCATGCATGCAGCTGTATCAATCCTTACACATTACATGCAGTACACATTCAACATGTACTGCATGCACATTGTGCACTTTGGCTATAGGCATGCAGGCAACTGCAAGCCTTTGAAATAGTGCATGATTATATGCTCACGTACTTGCCAACTGTGCACTGTATGCATGCAACCATGCCGAGTGATCTCGTGTATGTTATGTTATGTTGGAATAGTGGGAACGATTGCATACATCTATCTCTATAATATTATAAAAGGTATTACATGGATTCTCCAGCCATTGTACATCTTATGATATGTCCTGCAGCACTAAAATGAAGATACACTCATTATCAAGAGTACATATGTATATCTGATATACAGTACAGTGAATTTGTATGCATATAGTGAACAAGTTCATGCATGCATGTGACTTAGTGAATGTTCTACATGAAAGTGTAACTGGTTATAGTGAATTTCTGATATAATGAAGAATTTTTAACAATCTCCTGGGATTCGTTATAATGAGTTTCCACTGTTGATTTGTAACAATACATACTGATTACAGCACTTTATCTCAAAATAATACAGCATTAACACCATGGGTACTAGCCCTGGCTTATATGAGATACAAAACTATTAAACCTAGCAGAAAGAAACTGCTATTGTCCTGTCTCGTGAGGTGAAAATAACAGCTTCATTCGCTACATGACGTTTGTGAGTTTGAAAGCAACAGCCGGCTTGTTGGCGAAAACCTTCCTGTCCAGGTCTGTGGGGACAGTAATCACAAGTCCAGCTGGAGTAGATGGACTCCATGTTACTTTACCAGAGTACCCCAACAAAGACACCACTGTGGAAGATCCCGTCTCCAGAGAGACCAAGGTGAATTTATCTCCTAAAAGTGTCGACAAAATCCAACAATATACAAGTAATTCCATTACACACACCAGGTCCTGTACGTATTACCTAACCTGGTGTGATGTTGGAGAATGTAATAGCATACACAGTTACACCATCCTGCACAATGAAATAGGGTAACACAATATAGCATTGTTGAAAACTTCAACACGTGTTATTTGCAATGAAACACACTGTTAAATGTACCACAACAATTAAGTATTTATTAAAATATCAACATACACACGTATACGCACATACACTTATGCACGTGCACAAATGCAAATCCAGGATTGTGTAACACACATTGTCAAGCACTTGTGCATATACAAATGCATGCACCACACACACATGTACACATACACACAAACACGCAAACAGTGACACACACCCAAACACCCACACCCACACCCACACTCACACATACACAGTGACACACAGACATACACACACACCCACACACCCACACACACACACCCACACCCACCCACACCCACCCACACACACTCACTCACACACACACACACACACACACACACACACACTCACACACACACACACACACACACACACTATGCACCTTGCCTGCTGTGTACCAAGTATCCTCTTTAGCTGTGTCATTCTGAACCCTCCACGGTACGGTCGAGTAAATAGCTTCTCCATTGATCTACACAGAATGAAATAAACTAAAGCCTTCAAAGTACTGTTGTCTATAAACAGGGTTTCATGAAGAAAATATGTCGGATATACAGTAATTGTGGTGGTCAAACAACTACCTACGTAGGTGATTAGGTACTACACTTCCCCAGTGAAAAGTGTTTATAGGTGAACAAGGTCTTATATGAGGCCATTTTGACCACCTCCAGTAGGTTGATGAATCAACTTCTGGTGGTAGTAAGTACCCTCAAGGGAAAGCAATATAGGTACTCACTGTCAGAGATACTTACCATCCAAGGTGCTTACAATGGTATTGCATGAGGTACGGACAGAGCAATGAGTACTTACTATCCAAGAGTACTTATGAACCCAGGTACTTACTAACAGAGTTTGACTGTATCACAAATTCTCATGGGGGTTCAACTATTCTTCAAGTGGGTAGCAAAGTTCCCCCCTTTAATAAAACTCTAACAATACCGCAACTTACATCCATCCAAGCACCAATGTCCAGCAGACGTTCTTCAAACAATGGATCAAGTCTACCGTCTGCTGTTGGACCAACATTCAACAGAAGGTTACTGGACACAGTGGAGGGTAAGACAGAAGAAGTACTATCAATATACATTCCATCAACCAATTACAAACTACCATGAAAACATGTACAATGCTGAGGTGGTGCAGAATGTATATGCAACCTCAAACAGTGTGTGTGTGTGTGTGTGTGTGTGTGTGTGTGTGTGTGTGTGTGTGTGTGTGTGTGTGTGTGTGTGTGTGTGTGTGTGTGTGTGTGTGTGTGTGTGTGTGTGTGTGTGTGTGTGTGTGTGTGTGTGTGTGTGTGTGTGTGTGTGTGTGTGTGTGTGTGTGTGTGTGTGTGCACGCATGCACATGTGTTTGCATGCGCTCACATAACTTGGTAACTTACCCATTACGTGATACAGTTAATACTAGCATGTGGATAATTTTGTCCACTGACAGAAAAGGATCCTATTACAAAGCAAATCGAAAGGACAATAGAGTGAACTTTCAGTGTTGAATGAAAGGAAACATGTACATACGTACATTGGTACGGTCGTATCCCCAAGAGTGGGCCTGAATGGTGTAGCCAGATTCCCATTTGTATGGGATGTACTCACTAGCTGTGAATCTAGAGGAAGGTTAACAGCAGCAATAATTCTATGTACAGAGAAGCTCAGATGTGCAGTAACATACCTGTCCCCACCTTCCTTATAGTCGCCTATACATCCTGTACCACAACGAGTGTTGACAACAATGTTGTTCTTCACAGGGCTCTCGTTGTACATCCAGTTCCGTAGAGCCTCTGCCTTCCAGTAGATGTAATTCCTTTGACATTTGCTGTCTCCAGGTCCGTCATTCCATAGCAGCCAAGGCTGTTAGTGCATGATGTGAGTAATTTAACATCTCGTGTATCTCTTGACTGGATATTCTTTGATATTCAATTGTATGCAATGTTTGTGTGTGTGTGCGTGCGTGCGTGCGTGTGTGTGTGTGTGTGTGTGTGTGGGTGGGTGTTCATGCATGTGTGCATGCATACTTGCACAAACAAGCATATGCTAAGCACAAACAGGCCTGAAGGTGTCATGCTCATCAAACATACTTCATATCTAGCAATCATTTCAATCATGGTAGGGTTGCAGATTTTGCCAGGGAAGTCAGTAGTGCAGTTGTTGTTCTCGTCCTATAGAAGAGAAGAACATGAGAAAAGAACAAGTCACTCAAGCTAAAATGTATGTGGTGGTGCCCACTGTCCCATGCCCTCAATAAAATGCAGGATGTAAGAATTTGCACAGTGTATCCAGTCCAACCAATCTCTGTCATAGCTCCATTCCCATCTAGCACCATGTACATATGCCAAGTTATATGCATGTCTATCCCTATGCCTGTCTAACCCTGTGCTGCAAACAACATTACTTTATTGTGGTGTTTTTTTTAATGAATTAGCAACTCATTCTACAGACTTTTTCCATTTTTAAAAACATTCCTACATGGTTCTGTGTATAAAAACCACGGTAAAAAGGGTTTAGGGTTGACATAGGACCTGCAAAAAGGCTTTCTCAAAAAGGTCTCCTCAAAAACAGTTGGAAAAAGGGTAAGTTGTGAAACAGGCAAGGACTAGGTGGGCAAAGAGCTAGACAAGCATAGGGCTATACATACATGAAGCTAGACGGGTATAGGGCTAGACGAGCATAGGGCTATATACATACTAGACGGGTATAGGGTTAGATAGAGTTTAGTTGACTGAGTGCACTGTGCAAATTCCTACATCCCGCACATATACTGCATACACAGCAACAGGATGTATTGTAGGAATATTCGAAGTACATGCGCTCCAACTAAACTCCGTCTTGCCATATACCCGTCTAGTTGCCCCCTTGAAATTGCAGGGCAGACTATGCTTACATACATGAATATGCAGCCTCGCCTTGCACTTTTTGTGCCCCAGCCCTGACGACAATTACTAAATGAGGGGCTGAATACATCATTACCCCCTTAAATGTACACAATGAATTACACACAGTGTGACTCGCAGCAGCACACAGTGTGACTCACATCAGCACACAGTGTGACTCGCACCAGCACACAGTGTGGCTCGCACCAGCACACAGTGTGACTCCCACCAGCACACAGTGTGACTCGCACCAGCACATAGTGTGACTCGCACCAGCACACAGTGCGACTCGCACCAGCACACAGTGCGACTCGCACCAGCACACAGTGTGACTCACATCAAGATACAGTGTGACTCACATCAACATACAGTGGGTGGTACCACTCTCTCAAGCTGTGATAAAGGCCCATTATCATTCCAGACTTCTTCACACTGGTGGTTAAATCCATCACAAGGTCACGATGTGGACCGAGACTGACACTGTCCCAGTTCCAGTGGTAGCTACTGTTGAAGTTGCACCATCCTTCATGATGCTTAGAGGTCAGCACAACATCTGCAGTAGAAATATGACTTCACACATTCAAACTCACACCAACTCTTACAAATAGAAGAAATGAATAAAACACCTATACTAAAGGAAATGCAGAAAAACCTCACATTTAGCTCCTGCCTTTGAGAACACGGATGCCCAGTGGTCAGGGTCAAACAACTCGGCACGGAACATGGGAGGGAAGTCGTAGTACCTACAGGAGTGAAGTGCAGTAGCTGATATACATGACATGAGCATTCACACACATACGTAGCATTATGCACAATAGAGACCTACGTGAAAGGTGCCCCATTACAGGGAAACTTGTCCGGGTCCACACCAGAACAGCCGTACACATGGTTGTGGAAGTTCACATAATCTGCCTCTCCACCCATCAACCTTCGCCAGTACCACTCATTCTTGTAAGCCGGTACACTGAACACTCCCCAGTGGATAAATATACCAAACTTGGCATCTTCAAACCACATTGGACGAGGTCTAAATCGTTGAGTCTGGGTAGATAGATTTGCAGATTACAGTAAATAGAATCAAGAAGTGAAAAAAGAACACACAAACACCAAAACACAAACTCAAGTACTCCTTTTCAAGATTCATGCTCAGAAAATTAACTCCGGATTCCAGAAAAATACAATATAATGCCAACAACTTCCTAATCTCACGTACATCATATGTAGTTCCATAGTTGTACTGAGGGCATGTTCCACTGTGAGTATTGTATGCACATTTGACTCCCTTCGGCCACCGCCATATCACTGCAATGATGTCCATCACAGAAACACACAAAGAATACAGGTTAAGGTTAATACTGTAGAGATATCATTGACAAGTCAAGTATGGGTAAATTTCACCTTTGATGGTGTTCTCTGGATTCTCAAATATCACCTGTGGTGTGTCTCCAGTAATATCACATCTGAAGTCGTAAGCTACAGCCCAGTTAAATCTGTCACCTTTGTCTGTATGCGAGCGAATGTGTGCAATAAGAAAACATCATTCAAGTGTGCAGGAAGGTGCGTGTGCACACACGCACACACACACACATACATACAAACACACACACACACACACATACACACACATATACACACACACAGTCACACACACAAGCACACACAGAGAGAAAGAACGACGCACTGTGCGCTGTTAACCCACCTCCATTACTGTACACCACTCTGACTCCTGTTTGGGAATTCATTGGACAAACAGGGAGCTAGACACAAGAACACATGCGGATTTGAAAATATACATACCACCTGCAAACACCTTTGTATCACAAGTACAAACTACAGCACCAGGACACAATACTGTGTTTACATATGGTGTTTACTCCTAGTGCAGAACACCATAGTACAATCTATGCTCTTGTATTTGTACTATAACCAGACTAGTGTTAATATCCCACATATAGTACGTGCAGTCATGGCAATCAAGTATGCCACTAAAGACACTGTACTCACTGCAATAGCGGATTTCAGGTCTCCAAGACGAACGCACGTCTTGCTTCCGTCCTCGACCATGTACGCAGGAGATGGCGCCAAACTAGCACATGCACTCGGCAGGGAAGCGTTGGGAACGTTTCCACACAAGTTCAAATAGAACATAGCAGGTTTGTTGTTCGTGGTTGTTCCAGGAAACTTGTAAGGCCCTTTCGACGCTTGTGGGGAGAGGTCGTACGTATCACATTGTCCTGGACTTTCGGTAGAAGGTATCGTGAACGTGCAGTTCTCGGCAGCGCAAATGACCAAAACTGTGCATAGAATATAAATGGCGCTCACAGATAGACTTCTTGCGGCCATTTTAGCGCTCATGTGATAGCTATCACGTGATGTCGTCATGATCAGCTCTGCATGTAACACAACAAATTGTAACCATGAAGGCCCGGGTGGAAAGCTAATTTAGTAAAGCTACAATCCTTGTCAGACTTCTATTCCACCAGTCTAGGATTAAGGTACAAGACGCAGAGAATACGAAAATTGATTAAAAGTTCGTAATAAAGTATACCATTAATTTCGACTGTCTAATAGTTGCATGATCATCAATATCTATCTATAGGCTTTTTGCAATATTACAATGACAAGCAGTTCATACATGAGTTCAAACCCTCGGAGACTACTGAACATGTGTGGTTACATGTACAAGATCTGTATAATATACATTTACTGCACATAATCATGCATGTGACAGTACTAAAGGCATGGCAAACATACATGCAGTGTGTAGCTGACATAGCACACATGTACAGCTGACATAGCACACACATGTACAGCTGCACATGCAAGACTACAATGTTTCGAATACATTGTGCATGCATGCATGCAGGTGCAGATCTAGACATGCATGCAGAGCTATATGCATACATTAAATTAAATAATTACTCATACAAATGTCCTAATTAATGCACACATTATCTATATCTTGAAAACTTGCATGATTTGCTTGCACGGGCAGATCAAATATACAGTATGTGGAAAGCATGAAAATCGGACACAAATGTTAAATTATAAAATAATACTGCATATATAAACGCTGGTGGTTTAGCGCAGGTGCATATAGATGTGGCAGTAAGGAAATAGCTACAGGCACTTAACAAAGAGCACCCGGCCGCTTAATAGCCACATGTTAGCCATGCCATTCCCCCATACATACCTCAATACCAACAGCCAGGTAGGCGCTTAACAAGAAGTGGGCGCCTAACATCCAACAGTGCTTAATAACCAGTGTTTACAGTATGTAAGTCTAGTAATAGTACTCTAACCACATGTATGCACTTTGACTATGTACAAGGGCAAGAGGGCACTATAATTCTGCAGGCAATAGTTCAGTACACACACACACACACACACACACACACACAATGTAAGCATGTGCATGTACACACACACGCACACACACAGAGAAAAGTGTGCATGTATGCACGTAACATGCATAAAATTAATTTCAAATGCAGGCATATATGTATAATTGCCCCTAGTAGGCTGTTTTCCCTTCTCTTCACAGTCAGTGCCAATCACAAATGTTGATTGCTCTTAATACATGTATATGTGAATATAATTATTACAGCATTCTCATCATGATATGATCAAAATTCCATCTAATAAATACTTTAAACTATAGAGTGTGAGAATACATGGGATGTGCATACATCTTATGCATGACACTGGTAGACAACACCAGGTCCTATGTATTGATGAGGTCAAAAGAAACCAGTGAAAACTATGACACCGGTGCAAGCTTAAAAGCAACAGCCGGCTTGTTGGAAAATACATCCCTGTCTAGATCTAACGGGACGGTGATGGCAAGTCCACTTGGAGTAGTTGGACTCCATGTTACGTTCCCGGAATATCCCAACAAAGACACTTTTGTTGAAGAGGATGCCAGTGGTGAAACAAGGGGGAGTTTCCCTCCTGGAATACGAACAAGAGTGTATATGAAAACACCACAAACACATCTCATACACTCCAGCACCTACTAACCTGGTACAATGCTGGAAAACGTGATAGCATACACAGTCATGCCATCCTGCAGAAGTAAGGTGGCGAACAGGTTTTGAATCAGTACATTTTGAAGATGATCATAACAGAGGGTACACATATTACAGTAAAATAACATTATATTGTATGCACTGTAATTATTGCAGGACGATATTAAAGCTTGTAAAAATTTAGGCTGGGATCTTGTGCAATGACGAAAATGGCTGTCAAACAAACAGTTATTGTTGAGAAGGAATGCAATGTCTATGATTTACTCTATAGTGGCTTTTGTCCACAAACAGAAGAAATGTGTCAATAAAAGTCTAATAGGATTAATGGAGAATCTGTGAAAATCATGAAACTTGGCAATCCATGAGAGTTTTGTACTGCAAAATAATCAGTCATAGGGGGGAGGGAGGGGCAATTGTCGCAATTTTCATCTGATGTCTGACTGTTATATAGTCTCTGTACAAATAATAATTATTGGTGCACAGATCCTTCAAGTTTCATGTAACAGTGTATAAGACATTGTAACAAAAAATGTGATGTTCTTGCAGTACATGCATGCATGTACATGCACAGGCACAAACACGCATGCACATACGTAGGTATGCGCAAATGCATGTATGCAAAGGCACATAAATACACCCACACACCCAAAAACTTATGTTGGGCTACATTTAGGGGGGGGGGGGGGGCATTCACCCCCCTCCCCCCTTGGAGATCTGCTGCCTCCCTAAACTTGTATCTCGGCATGTACTCTAGGGCCTCCTGAAAGGCAGGATTTGTTGGAAAATGGATGAGAAACAAGCTTCTATGCTATAATTGTGAAAAATTTTCTCAAGACCACTGTCACCAATCCCATAGCCCCTTGAATTGTACATAACATTGCTACCTACTGTATTATACCCCCACCACCACATAGCATTGTTACCTATACCAAGATTTTAGGAACCTCAATTTGTCACACACACACACACCCCAGCCTTGAATCCTGTATGCAGCCCTGACATGCACACACACACACACACACACACACACACACACACACACACACACACACACACACACACACATGCACACACACACGCACACTCATACACACACACATACACACACACACACACACACACACACACACACACACACACACACACACACACACACACTATGCACCTTGCCTGCTGTGTACCAGGTATCCCCTTCAGCTGTGTCATTCTGAACTCTCCATGGTACGGTAGAGTAAATAGCTTCTCCATTGACCTACACAGAGTGCAATACAACTTGGATGCAAACTAAACTTAAACTAAAACCTTCAAAAACTTGCTATAGCAACTTACATCCAACCAAGCACCAATGTCGAGCAGACGTTCTTCAAACAATGGATCGAGTCTACCGTCTGCTGTTGGACCAACGTTCAACAGAAGGTTGCTGGATACAACAGGATACAGTACATCAGGTGGAAGTGAATTACATACGTACGTATGTACAAAAATTTATCATACACACATCAACAGAGCAATTATGAAATATCTTACCCATTGCGTGACACAGTTAGCACCAGCATACGAATGATATTAGCAACTGATAGGAAGGGATCCTGTACAGGTGCAGATGATAGTGAATATGTTACAAGTCAAAACATTAACTATGCAACACATCCACACATCCACATATACACAAACACACAGACACATACACGTGGATACCCTCCACACATGCAGACACACAAGCACACATATGCAGACACACAGACACATACACACACACACACACACACACACACACACACACACACACACACACACACACACACACACACATACATTAGTACGGTCGTATCCCCAAGAATGGGCCTGAATAGTGTAAGCAGATTCCCATTTGTATGGAAGGACCATGCCAGCAGTGAACCTAGGATGGAGGACAACAGACACAATACAGACCACACACCAAATTTCTTCTTCTGAGAATATTCAGCAACATACCTGTCTCCACCTTCCATATAGTCTCCTATACATCCTGTACCACAGCGAGTGTTGATGACAATGTTGTTCTTCACAGGGCTCTCGTTGTACATCCAGTTCCGTAGAGCCTCTGCCTTCCAATATTGGTATGTGTGTTGACATGCAACATCACCAGCACCATCATTCCATATTAACCAAGGCTTTGGTACGCAAATACACAAAGGCACATAAATCATGTATCCTCTCTGTGCCTGTTCATTTGCGCACAAGTACATGTACGTATGCTGTTCTTTTAGTCTGCATAACTTGTGTTAGTGAGAGAAAGTGTGTGTGTGTGTGTGTGTGTGTGTGTGTGTGTGTGTGTGTGTGTGTGTGTGTGTGTGTGTGTGTGTGTGTGTGTGTGTGTGTGTGTGTGTGTGTGTGTGTGTGTGTGTGTGTGTGTGTGTGTGCACGTGTGTATATGTGCGTATGTGCATGCACATTAAACATGCATGTGTGCAGGTGCACATACTTCATATCTAGCAATCATTTCAATCATGGTAGGGTTGCAGATCTTGCCAGGGAAGTCAGCAGTGCAGTTGTTGTTTTCATCCTACAGAGATCAGTATAAGAGAAATTGAGGAATAAAGGACATCATACTTGCAAATAATGCATGAATTATTCAATCCATACGAAATCATCAATTATCAATGATAATATCAATACAGAAACTTTTAGATTGAAGAATATGTACACATCACGTTTCATGACTACATTAGGGAATTTAGACCCAGACTCACATCAACATACAGAGTGACTCACATCAACATACAGAGTGACTCACATCAACATACAGTGGGTGGTACCACTCTCTCAAGCTGTGATAAAGGCCCATTATCATTCCAGACTTCTTCACACTGGTAGTTAAATCCATCACAAGATCACGATGTGGACCGAGACTGACACTGTCCCAGTTCCAGTGGTAGCTACTGTTGAAGTTGCACCATCCTTCATGATGCTTAGAGGTCAGCACAACATCTGCAGTAGATGGAAATAGGTGTATACATGTGAACACACATCTCATCCTATAAAGATCCATGGAAAAATCAACACCAATTCTTGAAGAAAATTCAGGAAAAAAATTAACACCAATTCTTGAAGAAAATTCAGGAAAGCCTCACATTTAGCTCCTGCCTTTGAGAACACAGATGCCCAGTGGTCAGGGTCAAACAACTCAGCTTGGAACATGGGAGGAAAGTCGTAGTACCTGAAGGTACCAATGCTCATTGGTTTTCATACATACGTATGTACATATGTACTATGCACACACATACAATGCAAGTAGCTAGACTCACGTGAATTTGGCTCCATCACAAGGAAACTTGTCTGGGTCCACACCAGAACAGCCGTACACATGGTTGTGGAAGTTCACATAATCCGGATCCCCACCCATCAACTTGTGCCAGTACCACTCATTCTTGTAAGCCGGTACACTGAACACTCCCCAGTGGATGAATATACCAAACTTGGCATCTTCAAACCACATTGGACGGGGTCTAAATCGTTGAGTCTGTGAAAAGCAATACAGTTCCATACAGTAAGTTCTTCAAACTACAGAACATACAGTACTAGCTCTTTAAACTGCAGCACATATGCCTAAAACTGAAGTAAACCTCTCAGGAGAAGATAAAAACATGTACACCACACAAATCAGTTTTGATATACCAGATAGAAAACAATACAAATTGATTTTTCATTCTTGCAATTGTATGCACTCAAATTTGACAGTTTTAGTGGATTGGAAGCCATGTACGGAAATTTAGGTCAAGTACTTGTGCAATGACCAAAATGGCCATCAAAAAAACAGGGGTTGTCAAGAACCACTGAAGCGCCTTCTGTCTTTTCTCTAATGGCTTCCATCCACAAACAGAAGATGTTTATATCAATGAAGGCTAAATGAAGGCAGGATTAAAGAGGAATTCGTGAAAATAAAAGCAGCAAAAATGTGAAAATTGCTGATCTGCAAAAGTTTCATTTGTGAAAATTGAGCATATATATTATACGTATCTATAAAGACAACTGTCCAGTGGAAATGAAACATACATCTACTATATATCCACAGGAAAACTTCAACAAACATCAAGGCATATGATATAAAAAATTGGAACATACACAGTACAAACGTATTTGTACGGAGTTCTTTCTGATTTTGCCCATGATGAATTTATATAGTACTGTACCCCCAAACCAAATGAATCGTCTCTGACGACATAAATCATTAGACAAACATACACTATCTATATAGAAACCATACCTGCCGGAGACCAAATGATTATTACAATAAACTCACAGCATAAGTAGATCCATAGTTGTATTGAGGACAGGTTCCATTACCGGTCAGGTACACACACTGAGGCCCTTCTGTCCAGCGCCATAGCACTAGAGTGGTATCCACCAGAAAAACAGCAAATAACAAAATGAAAATGGTAAAGTGTGGCAATAGGGGAGAGCAACAATGTATTACACCTTTGATGGTATTCTCTGGATTCTCAAAGATCACAGGAGGGTCACTTCCAGTAATGTCACATTTGAAGTCATAAATAACAGCCCAGTTGAATCTTTCACCTTTGTCTGTGAGGATGAAAATACATATTATTATGATATATATAGCCCAGCGTTCAAGACTACATATTTCATGTACACATACATATGTACATACATATACGTAGATGTTTGTGTTCTTGGAAGGGTAAACCATATGCACAGCTACATAAGTACACTTCCTCGTGAAGTTAACACACTAAGGTACTAACATTAGTCAAACCTTGTATAGAGTATCTATGAACACACGCACGTTTTTAAGTTGAAAACAGGGATAAAGTGAGGGAACCGCATACCTGAAGGTGCAGCACTCTAGTACAGACAACTACAGTGGAATTTTGTAATCAAACACTTCAACAATAAAACATTCTCGTTATTGTGTGATAGAGCCAATATAATGAAATATACTACAAGTCACTAGTCTTGATAATTCAACAACCTGTGAAACTTGGCTCCTTTTTATCATTCTCAGAGTGCTGGATTACAAACATGCACACACATGCACACACACACACACACACACACACACACACACACAAACACACACACAAATACACACACACACAAACACACACACACGTACACAAGTGTATGCACACAACATCCACACATGTACATACACAAGCACACACAACACAAACACATACACACCTCCATTGCTGTACACCACTCTGACTCCTGCATCAGAATTCATTGGACAGACAGGGAGCTAGAGACAGAAAGAAACTCAGTGCATTATGTTACATTTTAGCCCCCAATAGTATGGTACTACCTAACCAAGGGTGTTTAGCCCCCAATAGTGTGGTGCTACCTAACCAAGGGTGTTTAGCCCCCAATAGTGTGGTGCTACCTAACCAAGGGTGTTTAGCCCCCAATAGTGTGGTGCTACCTAACCAAGGGTGTTTAGCCCCCAATAGTGTGGTGCTACCTAACCAAGGGTGTTTAGCCCCCAATAGTATGGTGCTACCTAACCAAGGGTGTTTAGCCCCCAATAGTGTGGTGCTACCTAACCAAGGGTGTTTAGCCCCCAATAGTGTGGTGCTACCTAACCAAGGGTGTTTAGCCCCCAATAGTGTGGTGCTACCTAACCAAGGGTGTTTAGCCCCCAATAGTATGGTGCTACCTAACCAAGGGTGTTTAGCCCCCAATAGTATGGTGCTACCTAACCAAGGGTGTTTAGCCCCCAATAGTATGGTACTACCTAACCAAGGGTGTTTAGCCCCCAATAGTATGGTGCTACCTAACCAAGGGTGTTTAGCCCCCAATAGTGTGGTGCTACCTAACCAAGGGTGTTTAGCCCCCAATAGTGTGGTGCTACCTAACCAAGGGTGTTTAGCCCCCAATAGTGTGGTGCTACCTAACCAAGGGTGTTTAGCCCCCAATAGTGTGGTGCTACCTAACCAAGGGTGTTTAGCCCCCAATAGTATGGTGCTACCTAACCAAGGGTGTTTAGCCCCCAATAGTGTGGTGCTACCTAACCAAGGGTGTTTAGCCCCCAATAGTATGGTGCTACCTAACCAAGGGTGTTTAGCCCCCAATAGTATGGTGCTACCTAACCAAGGGTGTTTGCATGGGGGAGAGAACCCTGGCAATGGGTACCCCTAAAACTAAACAGTACCCCACATGTATCATTGATTGAGCTATGTAAACACATGTTAAAATAGTAGAACATTGCAAATGGTACATGTTCACATATGTTTTTTGGACAGCTCAAAGTAGCATGCTGTCGATTAACATTCAGATACTCTGGTGTACAAAGAATACAATACAAGGTACTCCAGTCAGGTTCTCAAGCCCCCTCCTCCCTCTCAAAGCATTCAACTCTGTAAACAACAGCATGTAAAAATTACAGTCTCAATCAAATTACAAAATACATATGTAATATCATAACATTATTACACTGTACATTTTCTCCATTCCTAAGGCATTGGGTGGTCACAAATTGATTGTATGTTAAAATTTAGCATGTGGTAGGATTTGTGGAATCTGCAATTTACTTTAAATATAGAGACATACAAATTAAAATCATACATGTGGTATACTTAAACAAAATTTAGCTACAAGTTCTGCAAAAGAATATGATCATGAAAGGATAGCAATGCTCCTGAAGCAAACATGAGATTAGCTTGTGCTATAAAGCTAAGCCTCCTCCCCTCCAAAAACTTGCAAAAGAAACATTTATAAATAACAAAATCTCCATATCAGTCAAATCACAGATACTCCATGCCACACAGATACGTATGAGTAAATGAGATGCATATCAAACATTGCACAAAGTAGGCAAAATATGGGTTAAAATATTCCAAAATACCCCCCCCCCCCCCCTCCATGCACCCCCACTACACACAGTTATTACATTGTGTGTACAACATAATAAGTATAATATCTGTGTCCTCGCATGCTATTATACTCACAGTAATAGCGGAGTTCAGGTCTCCGAGTCTTACACATTCATTGCTGCCATTAACAACCATATACGCAGGAGATGGCGCCAAAGTGGCACAGATACTCGGAAGAGAAGCGTTGGGAACGTTTCCACACAAGCTCAAATAGAACATAGCAGGTTTGTTGTCTCTTGTTGTTCCAGGAAACGTGTAAGGTCCTTTCGACGCTTGTGGAGTGAGGTCGTACGTATCACAATAACCAAGGTTAACAGTGGACGGCATTGTGAATCTGCACGGTTCCACTGAGCAAGCCACCACGATTAGGCTCAGAAATGAGATCAGACCAGTGAAATGGGAAGGCCGAAAAACCGCCATCTTTCTCTTGCCTGGTCAGGTGATCATGTATGGCACGTGCGTGTACGTGTTTGTATTGCATGCAAATTGCATTCACGCCGGCAATGTACAGACGTTTTAGGTTTTTTTGTCTGGATAACAATTGGCTTTTAAAGCATACACGTGACGTTTATACAGCGCACACGTGACGTTTATACGTACAAAACATCACGTGTATGCTAAAAGCTGATTGTTATCCAGACAAAAAACCCTAAAACGTCTGTAGCATGCAAGGTGCAGTCATGGGGTCCAGGGGCTACGCACGAAAATATTCCTGTCGATCCTCTTGTATATACACGTCCCTCAAGCTATATATACAGGAATATCCTGCAAAATCACGTGCACCTGACTCGTAAGGGGGGCGTTCTTGCCAAACAACTATGTTAATCTAAAATTTAGTGTACAATCATATAATGTGCAGATCTAGAGCATGTAGTATGGCCACCATACCTGTTAAAATCTCTATTACACATGTGAAGCCTGGCTCCAGGCAAAATTATATATACTACATGCACTTTATCATAAAATTTGATATAATATATTTACCTATGTATAATAATACTATATACCTATACCCTATATATCGGACATCACAGAAGTAGCACCAAGTATTGAGGTGGCTGTAGCCAACCAATTTCCCGTGCTACTGTACAGCTCAGCAAAGCCCACTTTACCATCAAGTCATAAAATAAATTTGTTACTACCATGCATGACGCAAGTCACTAGATTGATAGTTTACTATTATAATTAATATTAGTAATAATAATCATGTTGGATAAATCAATGAATATCATAGAAAGGCAAATAAAAACAATCATTCTGCTGCATATGTTTGCATACAATATTATAGTTTTAATCAAACGTTACTCATGTGCACAAATGCTCTTCTCAGATTCCTCACATACAGTTCATCGCCATCTTGTGAGTACTTCAAATGCTGGCTTGCATAAACCCACAAGTACAATCCACCACACAAAATTATAATGAATACAAGGGCAAAGTACGTCATGATACAATTGGGCACATGGTTGGACTCTATATCACCACAGAAGTAGCACCAAGTATTTGGGTGGTTGTAGTCAGCTTGACTGAAGACCAGACCTGCTGCAACCCAGTATCCAAGCCCACGGCAAGTGAAGAGCAATCCAGTCAGTAGGCCCCTCATGTGAATCGGTGACTCTCCGCAAACATGCTCAAAAGCTACAACAATGCAATTAACAAATTTTAATAATGTACAGGACAGGGTAAACAGCTTAAATAAACACCTTCCATTTTGTAATCTGCAATTCCTTTAAGAAATATTGAGCCTAATTATGATGATCCTTGCTAACTCAAGAAGATCAAAGGAAAGATCAAAGAATTCGTCTTGTGCAATTTCAGTGGAGTAGGAATGGGGAGGAGGCAGTGCCCCCCTCCCCCCAATAAATCAGCAGGGGGTGGGCTCCCCCCCCTAACTGGAGACCTAGGAGCCAGGTTCCCTGAAAAACAGGTCAATCAAATTTATTAATATATTAAGAAATAAAAGAAGGAGATTCTGAAGATAAATTGGCACATTGAACATTTAATCTGAATATTAGCTGCATCTCTCAATAGTGCATTATATATAGTGTTATATGTACTGTTACAGTATTTATATTTTATATTAATTAGTAATAATAATATTATGATCATATGTATATGATAATGATCACTAATTTAAAAGTAACAAAATTATAGAAGTTGCATGCCTAACTACATATATATATATATATATATACCCACATAATCCCCCAAATGCACAGTCAGTATCTTCCTACTCCACTGATGTTTACATATTCAAAACAATAATTATTAAAATACCATAACAACAGTTACTGCAAACAATTTATACAGTGGATGTTTAGCTGGTACAGCTGTCATCTCTTTGGGTTTGCAAATTTGTGAATCCTAGGCTGTATATAGTAATTAAATGGTATGTTACAAAATTAGAATACTCTGTACATAGGCATAGGAACCAGAGGGCGGGGTCACTTTTAGGGAGTAGGGGCCAAATATCATACTTGGATGTGTCTAACATATTGCTGTACACATACTCCATCTAGAACCTTCCGGTCCCCTCACTTGTGTGAGGGCTCCTATGTCCCTATATAGCAGACTCACCTCCAATATTGATGAAACATTGTGAAAGCCCCAAGAATACAAACTGAGGAATCAGATTAAGCACAGGAAACTTTGAATCTTCATATCCACAATAGCTAGATTTTGGTCCATCGTACAGCGGCTTGAATACATTGCAGTAGCGGTCGTTATAATTCTTTAGTGGTATCTCAGGAAAAGTATTGGCTGTTAATATAATAGGCGGCCGAATTAGTGAATACCGTAGGATTTCAGCTACCATGGCATACACTGCACTGGCAGCAGCAAAGGCTAGACCAATACCAATTCTCACGATGATGGAAGGTGAGTATGCTCCCAAGCAAGGGTACACTATGAGATCCAGTATCGCTACTCCAACAAGAATAGTGCCATAGGATGCCAAACTCGTCAGAGGAGCCGGAGGGGTGTTGTAGTAGTGGATGCTGATGTTCTGCTTGGCTGTGTGGTTGAAATAAGTTTCTTGAGATTCTGGAGCTGTAATGAACCTCTTTGGATATCCAGTGCTTTCTGTTTGATACAAGTATGTTGTGCTCATCTGTGATATACCGATTGAAGATGACATTACATGGCAGCTATAAGACATGTACACAAAATACCATGCAGTTTCAAGGAATCGATGAGATTCAGAAGTTACAAAGGACAAGTCAAAGTTAAAGTTAGTGGATGCCATGATAGAGCGTGTGGTGTTAGTGGCAAAATTTAAGGTTCCGACTTTTGGGGATTCATGTACATATAGTATTAGTGCTGTGCAATATGCTGAATAAATAGTAATGCCGCAATATTATTTGTGCAAAATTCAGATACTGGCCAACTTTTTCCTGTACCGTGATATCGTGCGATACCGTGATTCTCCAAAGTTAGACCAGTATTAGAAGGAGTAATATGATATTTTATAAAGGGATATGAAATTTTATCTTTGATGTTTTCAAAATCTGTTGAACTATTGAGTGTGGAAGCACTGACTATGGGTGCAAAAGGAGCATATCTGGCCATTGTTTGTGCACTGAATGATTTTAATCTGCGTGACAAGGATTCATTTGGATATTATCTACAGTTTCAGCACTCAGTATACGGTGATCATAGTAATACCGTGATAGAATGAGGTGATACATAACGAAACTGAGAATTTGTGATACCGTACAGCTCTATATAATATTATAATCATGCCAATTTGAATGCACAGCCCCTTGGCGTGGTTTGGGAGGCATGTTCTGGTATTTTAATTGGCCAGATTTTGAGCTGACCTTTTGGTCCTGCCACATGCATTGGGTCAAGCATGTGCCTTTTACATGCATCATTAGTAGATACTGCAGTCTGAGGTCATGGCATGTACATATATTGGTATAATATATGTCGTGCAATTGAAGCTGACCATTTAGAATTATGTACACACACAATATTATCTATATCTTCGTGGAATCTATGATAGTGGACACTCCAAAATAAGGACAAGGAGGGGGGGGGGGGGGGGGGGGGGTACTCTCACAAAAATAGGAGGCCCTGCAAGGTGCCACTGTTTATGTACATGGCAATATTAAACTAGAAGACAGATAGACAGGTTTGAGTACCTATGCATGTATCAACAGTTACTCACCAAGATGAAGACGGTGAAAAATCCAAGCAATGCAAATAGCACGATCACAATGTGAATAAATTTTCTCACGTCATCGACGTACTCCGAGGTATACGGCCCCCTGTACTCCTCTTTTGCATAGTCAAAGAGCGAATCTGGCTTTCTCCATTCATTACAGAGAGTCTCCGATGCTTCCAAGAGAGGCTGATTTCGACTTTTCCATTTCCGATAGCCATTCCTGGCAACGTAGCGTATAACCCCCCACACCTGCGACACTGTCTTCCCATCGTCAGGGGTTGTGGCACGAGACAGGCCAGGGTAGAGCAGAACCAGCAGAGTCACCCACGACAGACCAGCCACTCCGGTCAGGACAACGATAGTATCATACTTGGAGAGCAAATATGTTACCGCCAAAGAGAGAGAGTAGCCGAAACTTTCGAACCAAAATGTCCAGTGAAAATAAGAACTGACCTGCTCTCCAGACGGCGGGGTCTCGTTCAGTATGTCTACTCCTAGGAGAAGTAAGTTTGCCCATATGCAAGACAACCCTACGTACAGCGGGAGCGATATCCCGATTGAAAAAAGAAGCCTTCCCTCTTGCTTGTAGTAATCCGATTCGAATTCAGAAGAGTTTGTAGAAACTGTAATCAAACTCTCGCTGGCCCCTGCCATACACAGGCAGCATACGGAGAAGAACATTATATTCCATCCTACGAAGA
This sequence comes from Halisarca cf. caerulea, assembly GCA_963170055.1. Lineage (NCBI taxonomy): Eukaryota > Metazoa > Porifera > Demospongiae > Chondrillida > Halisarcidae > Halisarca > Halisarca cf. caerulea. Next base: position 916,853 of record CAUJGJ010000083.1, read on the forward strand.
CAGTCTTCCATCTACCGTACTTCTGTCCTAGCCAAGACGTGGGGCCTGAGAGGAAGAACTGTATGCTGAACAAGAGTACCGTCGCACCGATGGTTTCGCTGGATCGAGTTAGCTCCGAGATGTTGAAGAATTGGAGCACAATAAAGGAAAATGTACCTTCAACAACTCCAAGGGTGGCAAAAAGGAGGAATATTAAGAAAATGGGAAATCGGGGGATTGAGCGGTATACGTAAGCAACACGAATCTTGCGCTGAATCCAGGACAATAGGGCCATGCCTCCTTCTAGCAGTTAATTTAAAAACCTTTCTAAACCAGCAACTCGTCTCAGACTGACTTAGCCTTGGCAATAATAGCGACTTACGCGAATGGAGTCCAGCGACGAACACAACATGCATGTATACATAGATAATAGATTATTACAATATTCGCGTGTGCAAAACTGCAAGCAATGCCCATATAACTTACATTATCTATAAAAGGATATAAAACAGAAGTCACGCGGTGTCACGAGACCTTCACAGAAGCCCGGAGTTTTGCTGATCTCGCCCTAGGATTCTCTAATACTTCTAATTGGCTAGCTCTAATGATCTACAGAAGAGCACCAGTGGACAGAAGTATTACATACCTGCATCCTTATGTATAAGTAGGTGTGTGTGTGTGTGTGTGTGTGTGTGTGTGTGTGTGTGTGTGTGTGTGTGTGTGTGTGTGTGCGTGTGTGCGTGCGTGCGTGCGTGTGTGTGTTAGGAGTCATGGGTGAGTGCAGAGGTACATGTGTGTGCCTGTGTGTAGTGTGATATGTTGCTGCATGCTTGCCCTCATGTGCCCTTTCCACACATAAACAGTAAACTCTTGTACGTACCTTGCTATGCAACAAATGCCATGTAGGGGCACAAGGGATAAGAACAGGGCTACTATCCTGCTTCAAAGCACTTCTTCTAGTTCTTCGATATCCTCCACCTTTGACATTGTCCATAAGCAATGGCAAGGAACTCTCTCCGGAGAGAAAACGTTTCACAATACGGTCTTCCAGAGAATGAAATGAAATGACTGCAAAAATTGTAAAGAAATCTTACTGACCATGACTCCTCCCCTCCCCGCCCTTGTTAGTTTTGCTATATTATGTGAATAATAATGGGTAGATAACGAGAGCACTGCAGTATGTAGGCATTCAATAAGGTCAGCATGAAGAAATAGTGCATGACATCGGAAAATAATTTAATCAGTTTTAAATTAATGAAAATTTATTGTGCATCCTCAAATATTAATACATAAATTTGCATAGCTGTAAAAATACGTAAAATGTACTTCATTCTTACACATACTGTACGCATGAGATACAGTACACATATGTACATAGATGTACGTACCGACCAGTCGACCCTTGGGGGCCAGCATTTCCTGTGCTGCCAACAGACCAGCAGCCAACTCTTCAAGCTGCATAAGCACAAGAGCAACTGCACAGTGTGCATGCAGACATATGTACGTATGTACAGTATTATCTATGGTGCACCACAGCACAGGGTGAGTAGGGATGCAAGGGCAGTAAGGGGAGATGTGTGAGGTAGCGATGGGGCACTCATCACCCAAGTGTGAATTACACCAGTTGGGTGTATCGCAGACTACACATTGGTGGCTGACAATGGACTGTAGGAGAATGGTAAGGGTATTCCCCACCTCTATAGGGAGAGTGGGTCTTCGCTATCATGCACTTTCTCGAATCATACACTCACATGTCAAAATTGGAATCCAGTCATACCCTGAGGTTACCTAGCAACTATACTCAGTCAATACCTCAGAATGTTCAGACATATTCCACACATGTAAGGTAATTGGTGGCGCAATAAGCAAAAATCTTAATCATATCATCAAGATTAATTGAGGGGCAAATAGTGGAAGGACATAGAAGAAAAGGACTAAGAAAGACTACCATGCATATCATGTGGGAACAGCATGCACCAAAGGAGAATTAATTAAATTATAAGTAACACACAAAGGGAGTGGAGCAAGACAATTTGAACTGAATGTTAGTATGGGTGTAGTGCTAGGTGAAGTCTAGAAAGTCCCCAACCCACACAACTGCACAGTACACAAGTAGACAGTCACAGGTCAATGATTTTTGAAGTCATAAAAGTTTTAGTGGGTCTAGTACACTATTTGGCCTAGTACAGTGGTTGGCCTGCTACAGTGGTTGGCCTGCTACAGTGGTTGGCCCGGTAAAGTGGTTGGCCTGCTACAGTGGTTGGCCCGGTACAGTGGTTGGCCTGCTACAGTGGTTGGCCTGGTACAGTGGTTGGCCCGGTACAGTGGTTGGCCTGCTACAGTGGCTGGCCTGGTACAGTGGTTGGCCTGCTACAGTGGTTGGCCCGGTACAGTGGTTGGTCTGGTACAGTGGTTGGTCTGGTACAGTGGTTGGTCCGGTACAGCGGTTGGCCTGGTACAGTGGTTGGCCTGATACAGTGGTTGGCCTGCTACAGTAGTTGACCTGGTACAGCGGTTGTTCTGGTGTCATGGATGATGGGCTTACCTCATTGTTTACTACTATCCTTAGTGCTTGGAATGTTCGAGTAGCAGGATGCATGCTTCGGCTCAGACCATCTCTACACCAAATGTTGTGGAAGAACACATGAGCACACAGTCAAGTACAGTGAATTCTCATTAATTTGCTACAATTTGTTTGAAAAATTTGGGTAGATTAATGAGTTGGCAGAGGGTCCAAATCAGTGAACATATATACACATATACACCACACACACAACACCTAGTTTCTGGATCTTTTATGTTACATACGTACATATATACGTATATACGCATGGCTAGAAATAGCATTCTCCAAATAAATCATGAATATGATAGATCAAAATTGAATTGGGTCGGCCATTTGGCTGGCCAACATTTTGTTGTATTGTGAAACCTGTGACCTGACATCTCCACAAACCGACATTCTCTCTAATCTGACTGTCCTATGAGGTACAGCCAACATCCAATTCAACATTTCTCCAAGCATCATTGAGTGCCAGACTAGAGAGTTCACTGTAAGTGCTAACCCACTCAGAGCTGCAGTAACTGAGAGCTGAACGTCCGATATCAACATACTGGCAAGCGCCATTTTCACTATGTCAATAACATTTGGAAATCTTGCAGCAAGAGCACATGCTTTGGACTGTACATACACAAATAGTGACCAGCAAAACGGCTGATCAATTTCTGATATTATTGGGTCAGCCATTTGTCCTAACAAAGGGCCGAATGCTATTTCTATCGCTGTGAATATATGGTACAAACTCTACCAAAACACATAATGCTATAAACTAGACAACCTCACTTCATGTTAGAGGCCCTATGCCAGCCAACGGCATTGTAGACTACTTGTGCGAGCTGTGCTGTGGTCTCTATAGGGCTGTGCTGGCGAGCTCTCACAATAGATCTTGCGATTAGTTGATGAAACCGCTCATCGCCATACTGAATGGAGTAGAAAGTGCAACTTTTTATTGACTTAGCAGTCTAGAGAGGTCAGTAAACCACACTGAACAACCAGTGTGGAATGTGTTTAATGTACATATCCACAATGAACCACACTTGGAGGTGAGGTGTATACATGTGTGTGTATATGCACACATTTAAAACTAAATGTCTGTGAAGACACTGCATATATTAGGTACAAATGACACATACAGCACATGTGCAATGTGTACTCAGGAACTGTATGAAATCTACTGAACTAGGAGATGTAGCATTCCTGAATAACATAAATGTGCTGATGATGGTGATGATGATGACGATGATGCTGATGGCAATGTAGATGTGTATGTACCTTCAGTAAACAAGATGAGATCTGTTCCTCTGAAAGTGTGTTTACTAGGTCCTTGGCTGTCAGTTGCTGACTTGGGTCCATTCTCATGTCAAGAGGTCCACACTTGTTGAATGAGAATCCCCTTTCACTGTCATCAAGCTGGAAGGTCAGATACACACCATACATACATGTGCATATGTACACTATACACCAACTGGCACCAGCACAGGTTGATGACATACCTGCATGGAGGATGTACCCAAGTCCATCAGAATCCCATGCACACTTTCAGGTCTAGTAGAGTGACAATGGGATACTAAGAAAACGAGCAAATATTGCATACATGTTTTATGCATGTATGTATATATGTACACAACCATACATGCACCCATGTACAAACACACACACACACACACACACACACACACACACACACACACACACGTATATACACACACACACACATATAAACACATACACCCGCACATACACTTGCACATACACTTGCACACACACACACACACATACACACACACACACATACACTCACACATACACTCACACACACACACACACACACACACACACACACACACATGCATTCATGTACAGAGAAAGATATACATACATATAAACAATTATTGTACATTTGTATGATGGCAATGGAACATATGTACATAACTATACAATATTAGTATTGGTGCTACAATAATACTGAAGTGGTTGCAAAATGTCTCAAATGGAGTGAGTCGCTGTATCCCTCCAGGCTTACCTAGCACGTGGTAATAAACAATTAATGTGTATTTTCCACAGCTAGGGATAAAGATTTGGTAATAAATACAATTGCATCTACAGATAAAGTGTACATTATCGGAACACCTTCTTGTCATGAGGAGTTCGGATAACTGATTTTCCACTGTATGCATAATGCCTGTGGCATCAGAGTGCACATGTAGGCACACACTTACTGAACTCCCTTAGTCCTTAAGATGGAGGACATTTTTGAGAATGTTCCCTGAGCCACTACAAGTTGCTGATGTGGTAGTAGCTGTGCCTGCAGTTCCCTAGCATACTGCAAGGACAGCGGGTCCTTGTCAATGCCATATATCAGACTAGCACCTGATTCTGATGGAAGAAAGACTGACAAATGACAAAATTGTGTGTGTGTGTGTGTGTGTTGTGCTGTATTGTGCTCTGTGTGTGTGTGTGTGTGTGTGTGTGTGTGTGTGTGTGTGTGTGTTGTGCTGTGTGTGTGTGTTGTGCTGTGTGTGTGTGTGTGTGTGTGTGTGTGTGTGTGTGTGTGTGTGTGTGTGTGTGTGTGTGTGTGTGTGTGTGTGTGTTGCGAGGTGTGTCGTGTGTGAACCCCACTTACATACCCAACAGTCCACGAGAATGCCCCCCACTTCCAAAGGTGGCATCTACAAACACCGCCTTTTCCAGAGGCACACTGCCTCCAAGCATGTAATTAACAACTTCTTTTAGGAGTACAGGAGAATGTCTTATCGCAGCATTGCCGACAGCAGTCATTCATACACGTTCTGGATCGCAGCACGTACAGATCCAGTTCCACTAGTGCAATTTGAACTGAAAACTGAAATAAAAGTGGCACTCTCAAGGCTCGTATTCTCAGAAGTATTCTCGGACGTTAGCTGTTGCTACCTGAGTATTCCGAAAGAGATCGTCCTTTTACAAGATCCGACTGTAAGAAAATCCAATTATTGTATCCCATTTATACGAACGTTTATTGGATTGATTAATCGTGGAATTTGTTAGTGGCTTGTATTTTTTTAGTTGTAGACTATAATAGATTTTTAGCATACTATAAATACATGTACAGTGAACACCCTCTGTTTTGGATACGTGGGGACCAGAAAAGACTGTTTTTGAGTAAACCTACTCATTTTATGGGCTGAAGCTGTTCTTATTCAAATTATAGCTAAGAAGAAATTGGTTCTGGTGGCATGTGTAACTACTAGAGGGGTGTCTACAATTCAGGGGCTGGATCAGAGGGGTTCTGTTATACCACCATGCCCTGGACCCTGCCCCATGGTCATACTGTGGTCCATGTAGGGTATATGTAGCCTACATGCATGTACATACGTACGTATGTATGTGCATATACAACCAGAATTGGATGTATTGTATACACTTTGATGCACAATTTCAGTGGAATAGTGAACCACTGTAAAATTTGGCTTTTTGACATTTTTATGTTTAAAAAAACCTTTGTAAGTAGTCTTCATACATATGTACATACATATGTTTCCCTCTGTATTGTGTATGTGTGTGTGCGCATGGCAAGTTTTGTACTGATTTCCTTACTGTATACAGTTAGCACCTAGTCTGTCCGACTTGTGTTCAAGTACATCATACCAAATCATGTAGCATGTATATATAAGTACGTGTGTGTACATGTACGTACGTATGTTGTGTGTGCTGTGTGTACTGCTGTGTAATTTATTCTACAGAATGTGGAGAGGAGGTCCACCTCGCAAACCAAGACCTCCACCACCAGGTCCTCTGTCTAACCCTCAATGGGCGCATCTCCAGTTGATCCGCTCACAAATGATCTTACAGCCACCGCAGCCTCCTGGTCCTCCCCCAGCCCGGCCTCCTGCCCCACCCTCTGCCCCGCTTCCTCTCCCTCCTGGTAGCAATGTACCAAGACTGCCTCACCTTCGCATGGATATCAGAAACTTGGGCAACCAAAGACCCATATTGCCACCTCCACAGAGTTTGTCAACACTTCCTCATCCAAGAGGACCTGTTCAGTACAGGGCTCAGAGACCAGTCAGGGATTTCCCCCAGTCTACATTATCTCATCCCAGTGGGATTGTCCCACAGAGGATGCAAAATAGTGTGCATGTTCCACAAACAGCATCGTATTTACAACCTTCTGAAAGTGATGTCTCTCATCACGAACCACCAGTTGATGACAGAGATCTCTCCCCAAGGTCCTTCACTCCACCTATTCATAGCAATTTCCCTCCAAGATCTTACTCACCACCTGATGATAGAAATCTCCCGTTAAGGTCTGAGCATCAAGATTCACCTCTCAGATCTTATTCTTCACCGGAACATGGAGGTATTCCTCCACACAGGGATCTCCTGCCAAGGTCTTATTTCCCAAGAGATCACAGGAATTTCTCAACAAAGCTACATCAGTCTCATGATCACGATCATCCTCTGCGTTCGAGATCACTGATGTCTTCCAGTCATGACCCATCTTCTGAAGGGTATGCTGACTACGAAGAGTTCTCTTCACCAAGATCTTACACACCACCTCATGGGAACTACCCTCCAGAACCGTATGAGGTGCCTCACAACAGGGATTTTTCACCAGAAAGGTCTTATAGACACCGATCTCCTGGGGATTACCCACAGAGATCATTCACACCTCCTGGTTACAGGGAATCCCCTACAAGCTCATACAGGACATACTATCATGAAGACCTTCATCCTGAGGAATGCTATGAGCCTGATCACCCAGATGTATATTCTAGGTCTTTTTCGCCCTCAAATCCCAGAGATGTTCCTCTAGAGTCGTACACACAACAGGATTACAGGCATCTTCCACCTAGGAGACCACACACACCTCCTGACCGCTGGCATCCACCATCTGAGGAATCTCGCCCGCCATTTGAAAGTAGGGATATTCCATCTTTGCTTTCAGTTCAGCAGCCAATTTCCAGAGAACAAGTGAGTACATGAGAAGTGAATGTCTGTGTGTGTGTGTGTGTGTGTGTGTGTGTGTGTGTGTGTGTGTGTGTGTGTGTGTGTGTGTGTGAATATGCGTGCAGGCATGCATGCTTGCATGTGTGCATGTGTGTACATGCAGTGTATGTGTGTATTTTATACCGACCACACAACACCCTAAAGGTTTGTTCCTTTGGATGTATGTACAAACGTACATATACTGTGCACTTACGTACATACATACATACATACGTACATAAGTACACAGCTTTGTATGATGGACGTATGTATATGTTTTTGGGTGCCTTCTTGTGTCTTCAAGGTTCATCATCCCCGGCCATCTTTGAGGCAGACTGCTGAAGAGCCCACAAAGGATCAAACAACCTGGTATGATAACAGTACTTCTCAATCTTGTAGCAATCCATTTATCCCTTCTAGCTCTAGTCAAAGTGATACTCATATTTCCTTTGACAAGGTGTGTTTTTATCTATTTGCATTGGCATATTGCTGTGTTAATTGTCTGTGTGTGTGTGTGTGTGTGTGTGTGTGTGTGTGTGTGTGTGTGTGTGTGTGTGTGCACGTGTGTGTGTGTGTGTGTGTGTGTGTGTGTGTGTGTGTGTGTGTGTGCATGTGTGTGTGTGTGTGTGCACGCATATATGCATACATGCGTGCATGCATGTGTGCATGCATGTAATTGTGTATTTGTACGTATGTACTGTATGTGTGCATGTTTGTGCATGTATGCTTGCATCCATACATACGTACATATAATATATGTGTGTTCATCAAAAGTGCATTTGCTCTAAATGTTGATACTCTCGTCTATTACACATACATGCATACATTATAGAGTATTCATATACATACGTACATACTTAGTTTCCATTACTATTTGTATATTATTTTGGGGGAAATTCCTTATATGTATTCAATGAAGCTACATACTTATATTATATGTATACATACGTATATATGTATGGATGTATGTACGTATGTACTTACATACAATAAATTTCTTCGTCTTTGTATGTAAGTTTTGTATGTCGTATTGTGGTACCCATTGTTACCAGTGTTTTGTCTACTTTCAGTATTCTTCAATACGTCCCCAACACCATTCTGAGCACTCACCCAAGTACACATCCCGGCATCATCCCCAGCACCCTCCCCCGCACCACCAACCCCAACACCAACACCAACACCGTGACTCTGAATGGAACTCACCTGTATTCCATGCTGATGACCAGCCTTATGGTGTGTCTATTGAGGAGGATGTGGTGGAGGACAGAGAGCCTCAGCAGTTCACTGGAAGGGCATCACACAACCCTATGGACAGGCATCGACTCATGGGACAAGACCGTTTCAGAGACCAATGTGATCCCTACAACAGTGACCCTCCTGATCTCCCTCCATCACCATCTGAACACTGGAGTGAACCTGATGTGCAAGGTCCACCAGCAGATTCCCCTCATGGTGTCAGTTCTGTAGGACGCAGAGTGCCATGGGGACAACCATACTCACACCAACAGCACCAACAACACCAATACCACCAACAGCACCAACAGCACCAACACCAACACCACCAACAGCACCAACACCACCAACAGCAACAGCCCCAACACCCCCAGCAGCACCAACAGCCCCACCACCAACAGCAACCACACCAACACCACCAACAGCAACAGCCCCAACAACATAGAGCTCCTCTACTCAATGCAGCTCCAAACTGGATGCATCAAGGGCGAGGATCTCCTCATTTGGTGCAACCAACACCAAAACCTGCTCAGCCTAGGAAACTTCATAACATCAATGAAGTTCTGGATCCCAGTAACAAAGACAGTCCATCACATGTAGGTACAAATATTTACATGTGTATGTACGTATGTACACACTTCCATAAGTGCATATGTATGTACGTACTTTTGAATGGTGTCATGTGTGCATGTGTGCAGAAGCACACATACTGTACATCGTATGTTTGAACGTACGTATGTATGTACCTACGTACGTACTGTATGTACGTATGTGCACACAAAAACAGGTGTACACCCATCCTATAATACGTATGTGTGAGTGCTACTTTCATAGAATGAATAGTGCTCTGTGTGTGTGTATGTATTACATTCATCCTCATACGTACTTATGTACATACGTATATACATTCATATATTATGTTATCTGTACATATGTACTGTGTATACACGTCTAATACTAGAACTTTCACATTCTAGAAATGTAGTACTGTTCATGTACTCAGTCTGTGTGGGTTCATTAACTTAATTAATTTATTTAAGTTAGGTGTTCGGTTTAGAGAAGGTACACTGTATATACAGTAAAATCCCATTATTTAGAACCTTGATTTCCTATAAAAACTCTAATAATAATAATTATCCATAAGTTCTAAATAACCAACCACATACGTATGCATTCCATACTTTTGGAATGGTACATTCATCAATATTTGAATTAAGCCAGATATTCTAATAATTCTAATTCTAATTATCGAGATTTTCCTGCACTTCTGAGTGCAGGATTTACCTGTTTAGACTGCATAGGTCTGGAGGAAATTAGAAGTTGTTCCCCAATACTGTATTTAGGAAGCCAGGAGAAACACTGCAATCGCTACATGCGAATGCCTTATTCGAAGGCTACCCTCGGATAGGTGTGCATGCGTATGTATGCAACAATCACCAAAACTGTAATTTTCACTGAAAAGAATATTCCATCTCATTATCAATCAATCAGTATAAATTTTCAAGAGTATTGAAGTATTGCACAATCCTGATCGTGATGCCAATGTATGTATACGTATGTATGTAGTATTTACACTATCATCTCTTCCTATCCAGCTTGTGATTATCTTGAGGGGCTTGCCCGGCAGTGGAAAAACTGAAGTAGCCAAGTCTTTGAAGGTGTGTGACAGATACGTCAAAGCATACATATGTATGTACATATGCATATGTACGCACGTACATATATATGTGTATAAATATTTACGTACATGATTTACCCAACATTGGAGTAGACTTTTATGTACTTACTTTTTTGCATATTCCTATAGGAAAAGGAGTCTAGTCTGAGAGGAAGGGCAACAAGACTGCTCAGTTTGGACTCGTACTTCTTGATCGATGATGACGACTCTGTGAGTGAACTGGATTCTGTGTATACGTGTGTGTGGCTAATCCTACCTGTATATCCCCTCCCCTCCCCACATTTTCCTTCCCCTCCGACACCTCTCATCCCTCTAGCTTCCCCTCCGACACCTCTCATCCCCCTAGCTTCCCCTCCAACACCTCTCATCCCCCTAGCTTACCCTCCAACACCTCTCATCCCCCTAGCTTCCCCTCCAACACCTCTCATCCCTCTAGCTTACCCTCCAACACCTCTCATCCCCCTAGCTTCCCCTCCTAATGTGTGGTTATGAATGTGTTGATTTCAACTATGCTATGTATGCATATGTATACATGCCTATGTACACTAGCATCCACATACAATACATACGTACATATGATATGTGCATATCTGCAAGTGTGTATGTATGTATGTACATGCGTACGTATGTATGTACATATGTGCACAGTATCTCCATACAAATCATGTACGTACATACGTATGTATGCACATACACACAGAGCTCACGATAACTTTTTGGAGGTGTCTGGACATCATGTCCTGACAAACTCCAGAATGCCTGGACATTCACATATTTGCTCGGACATGATAATTTGACTATAGAAATCACATACTTTGCTAGTTTCTCCTTGCTACCATGTACGCAGGTGTAAGTCAGCATGCATATGCAGTTTCCGGTATTTTCATACTATGTACAGTAGCAATTTAGCATTTCCCCAGTCGCAAAACAATAGCATTGCTTTCAGTGTAAGTGAAAAGGTTCTGTGCAACTGGCTTCTAAAGCACCAGTGTCCACTGTCCATATACACTTAGGAGAGGCTGTTTTGAACTACAAGGCCACTCAACAGCTGTTTCTATCCTATGGTGCCACTACCTAATTAATAGCAGAAAGTGACAGACCACAAACTGTCACCTGAACAATGACAGCCTCCTACAGCCATAAACACTTCCTTTGAGCAGACACAATGTCCTGACAAAGTTGATAACATCCGGACATTTACTGAAAATGATCGGAAAATGTCCGATGTCCGGTTGCATTTTCGAGCTCTGTACACATGGATGTACAATGTGCTAACATGCATCATTCCATACTTTGGAGTCTTGAATACATATAGTATGTACGTACATACACATGTACGTATGTACGTATACTGTATTTATGTACGTAACTAATGCACATAGGCAATTACACTTTGTACAGAGTATGTATGTACGTACATACATTATGTATGAACGTATGTACATGTGTACGTACATAACATGATTATACTTCTGGACCCTTCAACTATGTATGTATATATGTATGTACTTGCGCATGTAGGATGAAGAAGGCTATGATGAAGACATGGAAGACAGTTATCGTCAGAGCATGCTGAAAAGCTTTGTGAAGATACTTGGAGATGGCTTCTTCCCAATGATTGTCATTGAAGGAGTTAACAACAAGGTACATAGCTTCTAACAGGGCTTTTGTGGTTTAATGTTGTCCATTGCATTGCTATGTACATGCATTTATAGACAACTGTTTTGAGATACCGAGCAATGTACTACATGTGTGAGGTGTGGAGCTCTCTCAGATCTTAGTATACAGACGTATGTGTATATATGTACATATGTAGGTAGGTTCCTATCCTAAGTGTGAAAATTCTACACACTGTGTATTCATATGTGTACACACCTTTCTGTATGTTCATGTACAGTACATACAGGCATATGCACATACGTACGTACATAGTTTATTCGTACTTACGTATGTAACAAAGTACCCAACATTCTTCATGTGCAAGTCTTTGTACGCACAAAATAATAGCTGTTTTGCTAAATTCTGGTTCTGTAGCACTTTCTTCCTGACATGATCCACAGGTATCCCATATTGAACGTTTTTGGCAAGAAGCTAAGAAGAGGGGTTTTGAGGTGTATGTGGCTGACTTGCATGCTGGTGTGGGTACCTGCGTAGCAAGAAATAAACACAAATTCAAAAAAGAGGAAATTCAGAGAGTAAGTGTGTGATTCTTGACTGATGTGATAATATCTGTGATTGTCATTTTGTCTTTCTCTTTCTTCTTGTCCAGCTCATGCAGTGTTGGGAGGATGTCCCCCTTCACTACAACCTACTGGATGTGACCTCCTGTACACATGAGGACAACATTGAGGAGGTCAGGGTTGTCTCAGATCACATGATTGCACATTCACTTTCTGTTCTGGAGGTATTGTCCCCCTCAGCCTTGTACAGTACTGTATGTGGATGCAATAGACATCTGGATGTATGTGGTACATACATGTACATATTACAGTGTTCTCGCCAGCCCTTTTAAGCAGGGCGGGCCACCCTGCTTTAATTTTGGCTTAAACCATTTTTTTTTCTCTTAGTAGAGTCATTCCTCCTCTGTTCAGGTACTTTGAGTCAATAGATTAAGTAAAACTGACACTGTCCATATCATATATGTACTTTTGAGTGAATTTCCCCCATTACAAAAAGTGAAACCATCATATGGCAGCTGTGCACTAGCCTACTACTGGCTTACGCAAATGCCACCCTCTTTCATTTTTTCTCTGGTGACCACCCTGATATTATAGTCCCGTGTAGCCAGACCCATGCTCGCCTCCATTTTTCAAATGTGACATCACCGTCCCGGCAAGAACAGCGCCTTTCCGGTGACGTCAGTCACAGCGAGCATGGCAGGACTACACATATTATGTAGTCATCTGTACTTAATATGTTTTGTAATCTGCACTTGGCAGATGATTGTCGTTGTGGAGGCAAGCCTGAGGTAGAGCCATAAAGACATTGGCACTTGTTGTTACTACTGTCATGCCATATCTGATCCTACTCAAAAGTGGTCCGGTGTGGGTGCTTGTCAAATGCACTTCTAACCGTAAGGCGTTGCATTAGGGTTAGGGTTGGGTATGTGTGCACTGTATATACGTATGTACATATGTATCTACAGTGAGACCTCACTTATCCACACCTCACTTTTTGCTGGAACAAATCTGCAATGATCCTACTGTACACTAAAATGCTTCTCCCTCATTTAAGCCGGTTCCCTCCCTTAATCTACAATTCCATCCGGAATGGATGTGTGTGGATAATTGAGGTCCGAGTGTATATGTATTTAGTACTACATACGTACGTATGTGTGTACTTGTGTAGATTGAAATGGAAGACGAAGCAAAGCCTCCAGAGCTACCAGAATCAACACTAGTTCCTGAAACTGAAGACAGCGCAAACAATCAAGAAGTATGTAGGTTCATTGCCAGCTGCGCAGTATGGTGTTGATGCAATGAATATCCTGAAAGTGTGACTATGTAACTTGTGATTTTCATTTTTGTGTGTCCACAATAGCAGCCCCTGTATAGGCATTCGTGAATACACATAGTAGGTGCATGTGCATTCTTAGTATATATGTGTGTACATGCATATACGTACATACATATGCATGTATGTACATACATACAAGTGTGTGTGTACATGCATACGTATGTATGTATGTATATATGTACAAAACACATGTAGCTTACTCTAGGACTGTTATGTACCGTGTATGGATCAGACTCTGTTCATTTGTGTTTTGGTGATATATGCACCACTCAGTCCACTATCCCTCCTTGTGCACGTGTGTGTACGTACGTATGTACTTGTCGATTGCCAGCACTGTTGTATGTATGTAGCATGTAGCGATTTCAGTCATAAGCTGGTAAGTCGTAGTGTACGCGCAAACATGTCATTGTGAGCACTAACTGATGATTCAGGCTGTTTTGAGTAAATGGGAAGATGCTTCTGATGAGCAACTTGGTAAGCCTTCTCCACATGGTGCTGTCTTCCGTGTGTTCAAGTCTTTTTGTATCTGTTGCCATTCTCAGAGAAGCTTGATGGAGTATCGCGTGAAAGGAAGAGAAAGAGAAAGTTCACTGCTGTTGAAGACATTGCAGAGTACATTACCGCTGACTGTTCACCAGGTGGTGGATCTGGTAGTGATCCATCTGCTAACTCAAAGAAGAGGGTAAGCTACTGCTAATGATAGTCCATTGTACCATTCAGCTGGGTCTTACCTACGTACATTGTATTTTCATGGTGAAGAACGTGTCTCTAGGCATGATCTAACAAGCCTGACTACCATAGAATGGGAAATTTATGCAAATCAAAGCAAAAAGTAATTTTTGCAAGTTTTATTTTTGATTTCGAGATTTCCATTTACTTTTTTGGCTTTCCAAGACATTTGTGTCTACTTTATTTCGTGATTTTGTAAAGAGGTTAAGCCGCCCTTTCAAGTCAATCAAAAAATCTAGACTGTATTCAAGTTTTTTGCAGCATTGCTTCTTCCATGTTGAGATCATGCTTTCACTGAGCTCAACGCTCCATTGCTTAGAGAATCTTGTTCTGGTGTGCTGGTTTCCTGACTCTACTGTACTTGTTCCAATTGGCGCACCTCTCTGATGATGATGCCCTTTGACTCAATGGTAATACATTTTGTTCTAAAGAATAGCCCCCGGGCAAGGAATTTATTTCTATGGGGCGCTTAGTAATTGGAATCCTGACTAATGAACTGCCACATTGGAATACAAGTCGTGGGTATTGGTAACTCCCTCTCACAATCAAGTATCTCTCCGATTGAAGGCTCCCATCTGTCTTTGTAGAGATGATAATTATGCAAAACATGATCTACCTCCCACGTGTTGACTCGACGGGCTGCCATTTCAAGTGGATCGAAATTCCTTCTAATTACTAAGCAACCTTCTAATGATGACGTCCGTCAAAGTATTTGTATTTTACTTCTCTCCAAAGAAGTACCTTCTGCTCCAGTGATTTATTTTTTGGGGGCGTACTAATTGGAACAAGTACGGTAGTGTGTATCTGATAACTTGAGCTTTCTATTTGGGAGTGAACTTCTTGTAAGGCCTACACCTTCCTTTAGTTTGTGGCTCAGAGGTTGATGTGATGGTTCATAACATTTGCCAGCCAATTCGTTAACAGCATCTTTGTTTAGACAACAAAGAGCAAACACAAGCTCCATTGTCGTTGTGAGCATCTGAGAGCTGTCCTTAAAGTTTGTGAATTATAAATTTTCGTGATGAAAGTTGTGCAAATCCATACAATTTGTAAACATAGTGAAAATTTTACCTCATGAAAATTTCCCGCTCTACGATATTATTTTTTGCCGAGCACATTAACATGTGTCCCGTACGTGTGTGTGTGTGTGTGTGTGTGTGTGTGTGTGTGTGTGTGTGTGTGTGTGTGTGTGCATTTGGAAGTTGAAATGCAATAGTGTGCAATTGCTTACAGATACATATAAACAGTGAATTCTCATTAATCTGCCTATTTTTTCTACAAAATACTCACTGGTATTGTGAAATAATTTTACTGTACATACGTACATATATACAGCGGAACCTCTCTAATCTCACACTCAGTGGGACTTGAAGAAAACATCAGATTAGCAGGTTGTAGGAATATGGAGTGACTAATAGCATACTTTTGTATGGTGACTGTACCTCATAACATGGTTTGATTAGAGAGAATGTCGCATGATTGAGATGCCAGATTATGGAGGTTTCACAATATCTGTGCAGCACTTCATATTCGAGTTTTGCTTTGTCGTGTTGTTTGGCAGGTGAGATGGGCTGATATCGAGGCCAAGAGGAAGGCAGAGGAGAGCAGGCTCCTGATGGGGTTTGTTATGGGATCACAATGGGCTAGGGTGCCAGAGGAGAAGGTGACAGCCATTCTGAAAGGAGACCGCAAAACGTGAAGATGTTAAGTTTATTCACAACTTAATTTTGCACTGTAACACAAACTTAATTCAACGATTTTGTCTATTAATTTTGTACTGCATAATGGTAATATTATTATTATGTGTGCATTGTGCAATTATTGTTTAATTGCATGTGCGTATCTAGTGCTAAGGTTTATATATGCATGAGTGTGGAATACTTACATGCCAAATTATGTGTATACATTTTTATATGTAGTCTGCAGAACTGTTTATATGTAATTAAAACACTGTGCACTGAGCAAAGTCACTTGATATATACGTATATACACGGTGACTGTTTTGCATGCATGTGCTGCTATGTATGTACATATAATATTTATTGTATAACGAAGTTGTTGTTGTATGCAGTGCATGAGAAGGTTCCCAACATGCATGTGTGTTATTGTAGAGATTAAATATAATGTATGTTGTATTAAGGGACTTTGACTGTGCATGCATGATTGACATTGTATTATTTTGTGTGTATAAATACATGCATGTGTATGACAGTATATTGTGTGCATATGTAACATACACATTATAAATACAGCTAGAGCATAATATGGTAAACTCAGTTTTCACCATGCACAGCAATAATTACTTAAAATTGAATTATACCTCATATAAAACAGGATGTTTTCTTATAAAAACCAAACATGCCCACATACGTATGTGTATATATTGCTCATACAAACAGTTACGTACATACTTGTTGTAAACATTTACATATGTGTACATTATCTATAGAAAATATGAAACTTTCAAACACAGTGTCCAAAGGTGTACACACAAGCATGTACATGTGTACTAGGTAAAATTACAAGTAAAAACACAGTGACTGTAGCAAAGGTAGTAAGGATACATTCCTAGTCAGAGAGAGTGGAGGTTAACTAGAGGGTTCTTCAGGACGGTAGGAGCTTGCAAACTGAAACAGTATATTTGACCTGATGGGGTTCTCCAGGTGGCGTTGCTTCCAGTACGCAATGATCTTGGGAAGAAGTTGCTCTGCTAAGGGAGAGGTGTTGACAGGAGCTTCCTCATCAGAGTTGTCTTCTGGGACAACTGTGTTGTCTTGAGTGGATGGTTGGGGACAGGGGACCTGATAGGGTGGGATGGTTAGGGATGAGACAGCCGAAGGTTCCTCAATAGACACATCTTCTGATGTGGATGCTTTATCGCTCGTTGGCTTTTGTGAGCCTGTTTCAAGTGGTGCGAGTGGGGATTGGTTCTCCTCCATTGCATCACTCTCCACTTGCTCTGCTACTGGTTGCTCTGTGCTATCTGGCACATGTGTGATGTCTGACATCTCATGTACATTGTCATCAGCTGTGAGATTGATGGGCTCAACATCCACATGCTGTTCGCTACACAAGGGTTGGGGCTGTGAGGGGTCTTGTGTCGACACCGGCTCCTCCGTTTTGCCATTCTCTTTGGGTTGGGAATCAACCTCAGCAGTTTTGGTCCCGTCTTCTTTGTCCTCATCAAGTAGTGATATGCTACCATCGGTATGCCTGTGACTTTGCTCCATCACTTGATCATCGTACCCACTATACAGTGGCTGAGCGTAGACTCCATCACGGACTTCATCCCCTTCCTGTGAACCTGGTTTCACACTCTGAAGGTCTACCACTGGCTGCCCGTTCTCATTGCTATTGTTAGTGGCAGTTTCACCTTTATCTTGTGTGGTTGGAGGTACATGGGCACTTGCAATGCCCTCCTCACGTGGACTTGTTTCAGCATGAGATACATCATCATTGTCATCTTGCCTGATGTCTATCACGGCCTTGTCCTCTGCTGATGGAGAAGACGTGGTATCACCAACGTGGGGGTCATTTAGACACACCTCCCTATTCTCCTCCACATCATTCTCTTTAACGAGATCAACCACTACCTTTTCCTTGTTGTCAGGACAACTTGCAAGGTTGGCACTCTCACTGGCAACCACTACTTCATCCAACTCGTTCCGCCCGTCCAAGTCAATGTACTGTCCCACGTGAGAAGGACCCTTGAGGGCTAGCTCAGCAACTTGAGTGGCAGAGATGATGAATTCGTCAGAGAAAGAAGAACTGACACTGTTTATGGTTTCAACAAGGGATTTCTCAGGGTCGCCGTCATTGGTTTTCAGCTTCTTTGCTGGAGGCTCATCACATGACCGCAAGATTATTTCATGATCTTCTATAATCTCAGGCTCCAACGGTACAATAAAAGACTCCAAATTGGAGAGGGCACTGTCTTCATGAGATGGGTCTTCTCTCCACTCATCATCCAAGAGAACATGACGGTCTTTGTCTGATTGGTCACCGCTCACTTGATCTTCAGTAGCAGCAGAAGTGTTCATAAGTGTTCCCAAGTTGTCATCCTGAAGAGGGTCTGTAAGAGTTCCCTGCTTCTTTTCCTGAGGGGTGTCTGTGTGTGTTCCCAAGCTGTTATCCGGAGCAGTGTCTGTATGTGTTCCCTGCTTGTTGTTCTGAGGGGCATCACTGCATGTTCCGACATTGCCATCCAGAGAGGTCTTCACCGATGGTTCCTGCAGAACACTATTTTCCAAGTTGCTATCCTGAGGGATGTCCCTACATCTTCCCTGGGTATCGTCCCAAGGGGTGTCGACCTGAGATGTCTCTGGACCTCGAATCATTCTTTGAATATCTGCTTGCTGAGTTGCAGAGATCATGAATGCTTCTTCACTCTGTGTAAGATCTCCAGGAATTGGCCCTTGCTCTACACAGGGAATAGGAGAGTGTGTGTAACTACATATGCAGAACTGCGTACGTACGTGACTATGTACGTACGTACATACACAATGGTATGTACACATGCGCAAATACTTGCAAGTGATTCACATACGCATATACGTATGAGCAATACTAGTCAGTGTATGTACGTATGTATATAAAGGAGGAATGGAAGTGAGATTTATCATATTCATTTACGTATGTATGTACACATGTACAGACGTACATACCTACAAAATAAGGTTGACATATCCTGCCGTACAAATGTCAGTGTATTGGACTGGGTAAAATGTCAAATACACAGAACAGTTTCTTCATGATGAATAATTATCATTATTAAGCAATATTTTCCCCCATTGTGCACTTCAACAGGCGGTACATATGTTGCATTGAGACAGTCATATCATGAAGAAATTGGTTCATCTGGAAAGTTTCAAACTGTTTAATAAACTGGGAACTTATAATGAGATCCACTACCCAGGAAAGGGTGGCATACAACCACCTCCTGCCTCCCTAACAGACCTTGTGGTTACGGAAGTCTAGGGCAACCCAACCTAGCCTAGCCTTGGTTGACTGGGACTTATCTGACCATTAGGTCTACTGCAGAGGATTTAAGACCTCCTTCCCAGACTAACTAGGCTAGGCAAGATTGGGTTGCCCTATCGACTTTCATAACCATTATGTCTGTTAGGGAGGCATGAGGTGGCTGTATGTCGCCCCTTTCATTGACATGAAGTACGTACGTACATAGTAACCTCAATTTATGTACATACGTATGTACGTATATACAAAGTTGTACTACTGCACATATTATGTACGTATGCATGTAGTATAGCCCATAGTGAGTATGCAATCATAACAAAAGTCCACCTTCTACCACCTACGTAAAATGTATACTTATGACATACGTAGGTACGTATGTATGTACGTATGTACATATATACATACGTGTATACATACGTACGTACCTGCGTATATCATAAAGATACGTAAATGGTAGAAGCAGGGTTCTGCCCAGGTAATCTCCTGAGGTGGTAATTACGTAAGTCAATCAATTCACAGCTAACACATGTTTGAAGACCTACTTCTAAGTGTACCTTCCAACCAAAAACACCAGTAAAGGCTCTTTTCAGGTAATAAGACTAAGTACGAGGCTGTGAAGTGTTTCAAACAGGTATGGAGAAAAGATATTACTATGGTGATTTCAAATCCTCTGGTCTCTGAAAAGTTAGAGGTGGTTGGCTATGAATTTTGCTGGTTGAACCCGACCACATCCGACCAGTGTAGGCAGAACCCAGTAGAAGGTGCAGTATACTTGACTGAGTGCTCATTATGGGCTACACTACAGGCATACACACTGTCCACGCATGTGGGACATGTCCAAAATCTCGTAATGGTGTTAATGAGCTGGAATTTGGCCTAAAATTGCCTACGTAAGGCTTCAAGTCATGTGACACGCGCGTGATAAAGTATTTTGTTCACAGACTCAAGTTTGTTAGCGTTATTCTGCACTCACGCTTTTGCAAATGCTATTTCGGGCACGATTGATCTCAGATACGCTTCTTTTTATAGAAAACTTAAAGGATCGCATTTACGATCAGTATTTGTTAGCACGAACTGCAATTCATTTGAGATCGAATGATGCCCAGGACATGTACAATCAGTTTATAGGTTGAACGAAGACATTCTAAAGTATCAACGTAACACAGACTAGCGCATAGTGTGTTTAAACAAAGATCGCACACCTCGATGTTGCCGATCGCCGACGGTTCAACTCAGGTTTCTTTGTTGCCGACGCTTGACTCCAATCAATTCCTGATTTTGCTGAAAATGGCTTATAGATCAGAATGGGATGTTTCCATCGAACTTGATTTCGCTTGCGTATCGATTACTCCCTTGTTAATCCACTTCAAGGCTTCGAGATCGTCCTCACTTTGGAGCTGCAAAGAAAGTCTAGGATGACGTCACATAAAAAATTACATGACTGTCATGTGAAAGGCGGCTCTTTGTGAAGGAGATCTTGTCAGCAAACTGCCATGTCGTGGAGTAAATCAGAGGATCGTCCTAGGAGCCTTCCGAGGGTTTTATCCTTATCAGTGTTGGGTACTTCAACTTTTTACCCATGGGGGTTTTGATGCTGCGCTTTTCTAGGGAGTTATTGCGGAATAATTCAGAACATTGTAAGTTTTTCTTGAATATCTTTAAATCTGTTTTGGTATTCAAAAACCCCATGGGTAGAACGTTAGGTATCACTGATAGGAACATTTTAGTCCATATTCTGTGTCTCTAGGCCTACGCTCTGATTTACTCCAGTCCAAAAACTGCTGATTGGGACTGTCGGATAAATCGTTGATTATTCGGACACCAAAGGAAAATATTTGGTTCAAAAGTAGCGCAACAAGTAGCTTAGATGTGTTTATACTGCTTTGAGATCATTAACTGTCCATTTTGATTTGTGCAAGTAAGAAACTGAGGAGTTTTGTAGCGAGTAAAATCGCCGACTTCGGAAGCCATTTAAGTGCAAATGGACATGTCCTACATGCGCAGCTAACAGTATACAACTTTGTGTGCACATATGTATATAAATTGAGGTAACTTTTATGTGTTAAAAGCATGAAATGCATGTATCTACAGTGCATGTATACCCACATACGTACATATGTACACACGTGCATATGTACATGCATGTAAATGTAAGCAATTCATATGAAGCTCTTCTCTGTGTTATAAAATGGGCAATGACAACAACACACCTTGAGTACTGTCTAATTCCTGGGACAGCATCAAACCCTCAAGCCCAAGATTTTCAAAAATTGGAAATTCCTTTACTTCGCTTTTTTCCAGGGCGTCGTTTATCTTGCCTCCCTCCAAGATGCTGTGCTCCTCTAGCAGTGCAATGATACGATCACGGACAGTTCCACTGTCGTGAGAAAAGTCCACCGACCAATTCATGACCGATCCTTCTCCCCCATGATATGAAATGTCGTCGATGTGAACGAAAAACTCCGCCAAACGTTCAGACGCATACACATGCAGGTATATTCCATACTTTTTTAACGTCATGATACCCCCTTTGAGATTCTCGAAGGGATAGCCTTTCTGTAAATATTGTTCGACAAGCTCTTGAGAAAATACAACCTTGATTTTAGTGGCACCATCCGTGATAACACCGAGTCTCTCCTCGCTTTTGAAATCTAACAAAAGGCCAACTGGCGTATGTTCTGGTATATCCAACTTTCGACGCGCTAACACGGTATCGAGTATCCATTGCCGTCTTAGTAAGGAAGGCATGGCTCTCTTTGTGCCTTGAACGGAGTTACAAAATGACCACTGTTTGCGCCATTTAATAGCAACTACAATATTTTAGGGTTCTCCCCGATTCCTTAGGACACGCCCACAACAGTTGTGAAAATGATCTCCCAGTTCTTTATTCTTTCCCCTCGAGGAGATCCGATCATTTTCAGAGATTGTATCCTCTACGTGTGTGCCGTGAAGTGAAATTCAGTAGTGTGTGTTGTCTTCTGTACTTTCTGTGAACGTGCGTTTTGTATCCTGCCGGGAGCTACGTAGCTGCTTTCGAATTTAGCCATGTTGATTGCTGACCTTGAGGACATATTTACGCCTTGACACACGCCTAGTTCGCAATGAATTGCCCCGTAATGTGACAGAGGTCTTCTTCAAGGAAGCGAAAGAATGGAAGGACGTTTCAGGCACACAACCCCCTCCAGCCATTGTGAGTTCTGTTTTTGCAAAGCTATCGCTAGTGGTATTGTGGCATTGCATTCTACCAATGCCCATGTTCTCGGTACTGATACACTCCCATGCACATTAGTAGGAACCAGACATGCTGTTTTGAGATCAGTAGAAAACAATCAATTTTCCACTTGTGTTGGTGTGGGAAATTACTAACAGGTTCCTCTAGAGACAGCATCGGGATATATTCATATGTACCGAGGGGTCCGCAACTTGGTGTAATCTTGTACCCTTCTAGTGAAATCTCAAGTGAAATCCTGCAATCTTGTGCAATCTTGCAATCTGAAATCCTGTGAGAAATCTTCGCTGAAATCCCAAAATCACTAACGAAATCTTGAAATCTTGCCTGAAATTCAGAAATCTTATCTGAAATTGAAATCTTGAAATCTTGAAAATTCACTAGGCTAAATCTCGTGAAATCTTATTCCAAAATCTTTGCAATCTTAGCATAATCCTTGAAATCTTATGCAATCTCAGTGGGATTGCAGAATCTTGTCCATCATATTGCCTTGTTGTGGACCCCTCGATATGTATGTACATATGTACTTGGCGTTGTTGCCTGGTGCCGTGATGAATTATTACCAAAGAGTTTATCTACACTTCACCATTTACAATATCGCTTCCATACCGTATATGCGGAAATATTGCAGACATTTTTAATTTGGCAGTTTGGCAGTCAGGATCCAAATCGCCAAATTTTATCATCAAATTCACATAGACCTGTACTTACTATGCTTTGTCCTTGCTGTGCAATGCCAAGTTTAATTTCTGCCAATGTTAAATTACAG
The DNA here is from genome assembly GCA_963170055.1 of Halisarca cf. caerulea. Lineage (NCBI taxonomy): Eukaryota > Metazoa > Porifera > Demospongiae > Chondrillida > Halisarcidae > Halisarca > Halisarca cf. caerulea. The sequence continues at coordinate 940,488 of CAUJGJ010000083.1, forward strand.
CCTGATCTTGCACAAATCACCAAATTTAGTGGTTGCCAATGTTTCCGGATATACGGTATGTTGTGTATTCCTACGTAGTTTACTGTTTATACACAGGATCCAGTATATCCCGCACTCTTCACTGTTGTGTTGTAGTCGAATAACCACTGCATTGAATGATGTGTATTCTATTACATAATCAGTGTTCTTCCCAGAAATTATTTCAGGCATGTTGAATGTGTATGTGCATGCATACATGTGTACGTCATCGTGTACATAAATTTTGTACATACGAGGCATCACAAATTGCTTGAAGCTTCAGTTTTGGGCATTAGAATGATTTGTACTACGTAAATATAAATTTTCTATAATCTATGAAAGCACATGTTTTTCCTACAAATAGTATTAAATAATTTGGGAAAGGAAGGCATGTTGGACCGACATGCCTTAGGATACCTGGGGAGAACACTGATAATATGCATGCACATAAGTACGTGCGTACGTATGTATGTACGTATGTATGTATGTACGTATGTATGTACGTACGTATGTATGTATGTATGTATGTATGTATGAATGAATGTACGTACTTTTAGTAGACATTGAAAATCTTTCGATAAATACTTGTATGTACATTATTCCTTCAATATTTCAGCTGCAAAAAGCAAGACATTTTATTAGATGCATATTTTGCCAGTTTTTGTATTAATCAGTGTAGTGTATTCGTCTGTTACCGTCTTTTCATTTTGCACGATTTTGTAGAAAAGTGGAAATGTGAGTTTCATGTACATCAAGAGGAATGGGTTGTTCTTTGTGATCTCTACCAAGTTCAATGTGTCTCCTTTGATGATCATAGAGCTTCTGTCAAGGTGTGTGTGTGTGTGTGTGTGTGTGTGTGTGCGTGCGTGCGTGCGTGCGTGTGTGTGTGTGTGTGTGTGTGTGTGTGTGTGTGTGTGTGTGCTTGTACGTGTGTATGTGCACCTGAAGTTCTCATATGCGTAGACACATCATGTGCTGCCATGCATGCATGCATTTACATACGTACATGCATGTCTTGATTGTAGCTAATGGTGCACATGTACGTACGTACATAGAGAAACCAAGGAGCAGTGAACTATTTGTGCTCTAAATTTTACTTGGCAGTTTGGTGTGCCAATGTTGTTCAGTTCCCATCCTTGCTGCCCCTCCCCACCCCTCCCCTGCACAGGTTGGCAGGTTTGTTCAAGGACTACTGTGGTGTGCTGAACGAGGAAACTCTGAGGATGAACTTCACTCTAGCGTACGAGATAATAGACGAAGCGATTGTTAGTAAATGCACCGGGCTCAGTGTAGATTGTCACTATGTGTTGTGCTGTCTGGGATAATGTTGTGCCCTGTGGTGTGTGCTTGTTTGATCTAGGATGCTGCACAAGCACGCACACCGTGTACACAGACTTTGTATTGCATGCATAATATGTATGTACATACGTACGTATGTATGTATTCGTGTATATTTATGATGTACTGTATGTGTGTGTACGTACGTACGTATATCATATGTATGTACATGTGTGTTGTACTCTTTTGTTGTTAGGACTATGGGTATCCTCAAAGCACATCAACTGAAATGTTGAAATCGTACATTTACAATGAACCAGTGGCAGTGGACAAACCTGTAGTGAAGAACACTAAACTTGTGAGTTGTGTTTAATGTGCACACATACGTACATACGTACGTATGTGTATACTTCTGTAAAAAATCCACTGCTACACCTATGGAACCAGTAGTCTAGTGGGACAACTAGCACACTTTGACTCTCTTAGTCTATGTTTTCACTGATCTCTCAAATGGTGAATATGCAATAACCTCAAATTGTACCATTTTGTGTGGGCAAATTATGGGTGGATCAAAGAAAGAAGCGTGGTGAAGTATGTGATGCACTCTGATATCAGCACACACCACAATTGGTAGTGCATGTGGCTAAAGCTAGAACTGATCAACTCCAGATGAGTCTGGCAAAGCACCCAGCAGTCAACTTTGTATGACGTCAATCTACTGTTCTTCTACTGCAGTACACAGGACAGGATATAGCCATAAACTTAGCAAAGCACCCTTTGCCTATTGCAGCTACACTCATACATACGTTCATAAATACTGGTAGAATTTGTCCCTCGTAGCGAGTTGTAAGCCTACATATGTTGGTATGTACAAACCTGAGAAGATTGTTGTGCGGCTATTTACATACAGTAAAATCTCGATAATTAGAACCATGATAATTAGAATTCCCGCTTAATTCACACATTGATGAATGTACCATTCCTAATGTATGGAGTGCATATGTGGTTGGTTATTTAGAACTTATGGATAATTAGAACTTTTTTACCGAAAAATCAAGGTTCTAATTAAAGAGATTTTACTGTATTACGTACATATGTGCTCATTGTGTGCATTTAGTGATTCCCCATTCTGATGGTATTTTACATGATTCAGTTACCCTACTCCCCCATACGTGCTACAAAGTGACTGTACAATGTACGTACTTACATACGTACGTACGTACATATGTATGTAGGGTACAGTAGAACCATTGGTCATACAGCTCGTTGTTGGGTTCGTGTGTGCACATGCATACCTATGCATGTACGTACATACATATGTGTATGCATTTTTCATTTGTCAGTGCCACAACCCATACGTACTATACTGCGTGTATATGTACATACTACATACTACGTATGTACGTACATGCACATAAATACATACTGCGTGCACAGTGTATGCATACTTATGTATGTACATATGTTTGTACATACGTACATACGCACATACATACGTACGTACTGTATACATACATGTACATACGTATGTATGTACAAACATAATTACATAAATATGTACGTATGTATGTACGTACGTACGTATTTACGTATGTGCATGTGGATGCTTGGGGGTTTGTAACATACAGCTAGTCACTGTGTAGTCTGTGTTGTGCACTTATCTCATGTAGAAGACTCCTAATACCATTCCAAGCACAGCTGCCGAGCGCCCCATATCTTCTACTCTGGAGGACAAGGTACATACGTGTGTGTGTGTGTGTGTGTTGTACGTACGTAGCTCTGGGTAGACATTCGATATTGAAGGAAAACCAATTGTGTGATGTCTTGTGGAGAATTGATACGTACATTAGTTTATGTAATTTGCTTATATGATGTGTTTCAACACTTCCCTATTTATACATACTAGCGTTTATGTAGTTTCTGAATTGTTTGCTATCAAGTGCAGAAATATATACATAATGTATATGTTTTTTGCTAGAGGAAAGTTCAGTCAAGTGAAGTGTTTGTAGACTTGTTTGAAAAGCTCACAGTGGTCATTGCTGCCAATGTAAGTTTACCAACTGCTGTAGCTTTTGTCGGTGAAAGTGCATACAACCATGATGTGGTAGTGGCTGATTTCTGAGGAATGTACCGTTACGCGTACATATTTCACAACCACAGTTGATTGTGGTTTTCAATCTGTATACCTTCATGAATGGGCCAGTCCCTACTATGTATGACGTATATTACATATATTTCATAAAAAAATAACTAACCAAATATTCACAAATGTAACTTTGTTCCCCAAAATGCCCAAAAATATGATCCCACAAAAGTTAGTGGTGGTATTCACTTGTGATACTCATGGAATAATGATTATTTGTGTGATTCATCGAGTGCCATCAACCTTATACATACATGTGTACATACATATGTATGTACGTACATATGTACATATTGTGTTTACATGTGTGTGTGTGTATGTGTGTGCATAGATCTATGGTGTGTGTGTGTGTATGTGTGTGAACTGTATATATATATACGTACATACGTACGTAGTACATACGTACGTGTACATATGCATCCTGTGCCAATCTTGCTTGTCTGTCCAGGGGAACATTGTAAGGTCCTCAATTGATGGCAAGTTACAAATCAAAAGCTTCCTTTCGAGCAATCCAGGTGTGTGTGTGTGTGTGTGTGTGTGTGTGTGTGTGTGTGTGTATGTGTGTGTGTGTGTGTGTGTGTGTGTGTGCATGCGTGCGCGCGCGCGCTCAGAGAATGAACCTATTAAATATATTTGCATGTACTTACATACATGTGTGTATTTATGTATATGCGTATGTACTATATGTATATTGTGTGTACGTATTTATATGGAATGTGCAGAATAGTGTGATGACTCTGTCGCGTATGTACATATGTATGTATATATACACATGTACATGTATGTATGTGTTTGCTCAGAAATTCGAATGGGTCTGAATGAAGATTTGGTAATTTCCGAAGAAGGTCCAAGAAGGCAGGGTATGTGTGTATGTATGCAGATGCTATGCTTTTGCTTGTGCTATCTCCAACTGCTGTGGTTGAGTCCATGGGACTAATCCTGCATTGCATGGGCCTATTTCTTATGTTGTGATTTGCTGTGCTGAGTTGTGTATAGTTTGAAAATTGCAGTAACAAATCTGTGTATAGTTTATACCACATCCCATATGTGCGTGTTACTATGATGTATGTATGTACGTACATACTTACATACATTGTTCAGGTTATGGGCTCACTGCACTGGACGACTGCAAGTTTCATGAATGTGTTGATTTGACTGACTTTGAGAGGGACAGGATAATCGTTATCCACCCACCACATGGGGAAGTGAGTGGTCATGGTAACTGCTGTTGTGAAGTGTAGCATGTAATGCAGTCTTGCACGTGTTTTGTACGTATGTACGTATGTATATACATATTTTATGTACTCACTTACATATATATGTACAGTCAAACGTCTCCAATCCGACACTCACTGGGGCTTGAAAAGTGTCAGATTAGAAGGTTGTTGGATTACAGAGGTTTTCTTAGCATATCTTAATAAGTGCAGGTTTTGATTACAAAGTGATCCTGTTATGGTTAATCCGCTATTTTTGCGTAGTAAGATATGCCTACCGTAAACTGGAAGTTAGAAAAATGAAATGTTCTGGTTGCGTAGCTATGTAAACAAAGGCCTATAGCCACTTTATAGTACCATAGGGGTATTTATTTTCGCGTGAGATAAATTTTCGCTATTTTCGCGGTTCGTTCCTGATCCGTGATAATTTGTGCTTGCAAATTTTTGAAGTAATTTTGTCTTGTGTATATCAAACCCTGCATTGATAATAAATACCTCTGTGGTAGCTGTCATGTGTTTACTGACTGAACCGTTGGAGAGGGCTATGAATACACTTTTGAATGACACCAAAGTTACCGTTTTTGGAAAAATCAGTTAAGGGTCCTTTTCACAAATGTACTCACATATGGTATCTGTACCTCATAACTAACTTAAAGTTGGTTATTATAGAGAATGCCGGATTACAGAAGTACGTATTGGATCACAGAGGTTTCACCATACATCTGTATGTGCATACATGCCTATATGTCAAGCTTCTCATGTTTGTGTGCTTCTATCTTTCCAGTTCACAGCCATGACATACTGTATTTCAAGGGAAGTTCCCTACGGTATCCCTTTCCAACTAATGTCATTTGTCAATGTCATTGAGGAAGCTAAGTGAGTTTAAGTGATGCCAAACCAATTGTGTTTGTTACTTGTTTTGTTTGTGAACACAGAACTGTGGAAATCAACCTCAGTCTTCGCAGTGAAGTACCACCTTCCATGTAAGGAGAAGTGTTTGAGTTAGTGTGTATTATGTAGTGTGGGTAGACACATGTAGACAGTTAACATTGAATTTTACAATACATGCATCTATCTACAGTATATATGTATGCTTGTACGTATGTATGTACGTACATGCTATGATACAGTACTAACAGTATGTACGTATGTATGTGTTCATTTCTGCATGTTTGTTTCTTGTACATATGTATGTATGTACGTAAGTGTAGTTTTCACTCAATTATTCCTGGCTCTCAGATCGGCTGTAAATGTAGCTGTGCAATTGAACATCCCCAAATTTGCAACAAGTTTGTCCTGTGATCCTCTCGGCTCTGGTGAGAGGTACGAATACAAACAACAGGACAAGCACTTCACTTGGCACCTGAAGAAGATTCCTGGAGGGACATCATCTGAATGCAAAATCAAAGTGAGTAGAGAATGCTTTGAAGGATAATGTGCAACGTCGTGATCTACTTTACAAATGATGAGTCTCTGAGATTTGTGTCAAATACTTGCAAATTGTCTACCCATGCGATTGTTAAACTGCATTTTCCTTAATATACGTACGTATATTGAGGGCCATTGTATTAGAATGTGTCTCTGGTACAGCAGCCTTAATGTGTATGTACATATGTACTGTATGTACCTACGTACGTACGTATTATGGGGGACTTTCCAATATGGGGAGTGTGAATGTTGATTGTCACTTTGTACCATACGTTACTGTGAACCAGACAGGGTGTGTGGGGTGGGGGGTTTATGTACCATACGTTACTGTGAACCAGACAGGGTGTGTGGGGTGGGGGGTTTATGTACCATACGTTACTGTGAACCAGACAGGGTGTGTGGGGTGGGGGGTTTATGTACCATACGTTACTGTGAATCAGACAGGGTGTGTGGGGTGGGGGGTTTATGTACCATACGTTACTGTGAACCAGACAGGGTGTGTGGGGTGGGGGGTTTATGTACCATACGTTACTGTGAACCAGACAGGGTGTGTGGGGTGGGGGGTTTATGTACCATATGTTACTGTGAATCAGACAGGGTGTGTGGGGTGGGGGGTTTATGTACCATACGTTACTGTGAACCAGACAGGGTGTGTGGGGTGGGGGGTTTATGAAAGCAATCAGTTGGTCTTACAGGTAACTGTGTACCTAGAACACTGTGTGTACTGTGGAAATATCCCATCTCTCCTACCATCTCTTCTTGTCGAGTTGGATGTATACGTTCTTATATGTAATCATGCCTATGTGCATTGCTGTGGTTTGTGGTAGCTTGAGCTACTATTGGGCTTGGTTTGAGTATGGAATATGCCTGGTTGATGGTTATATAGTCCGGTGTAGCTGATCCATGTCCGCCTCCACCATTTTATAACAAGGCGAATAGAGTCTAGTTTGCAGTGCTGTAAATGAGGTGCTAAATGGGTTGCATATTACTCTAGCAAATTCAATATGACTTGTACATTAGATAGAGGTTGGTAACCATGATAACCAAGAGAACATAATGTAATGCTAACCACAAACTCAGCGGTAGAAATGGCATTTGACCTTTTCGAGGACAAATGGCTGACCCAGTATTATATTGGTAGGACATTTTGAAGATTGGTCAACCATTTCTGACCATCACTGATTATGTATGTACCTACACAAAGGAATCTTTAGCACTGAACCTTGAGATCTTTCTTTAAATTGCTCCCCATCCTTGCTATGCTGGAATGAGCATCTCTTCACACCTGTGTGAATGGGAAAGAAGAAATTGCTGGCGGTTTCCATCCTCAGAAGCTTTGTACGTGGCCATGCTACCTTATTACTTCAGTGTGGTGATGTCAAGAAGAACCCTGGACCAGCTGCTTCTGCTGAGAAGATGGTAAAGAAGGATTTTTGACTGTAATTCACGTGAATGCCTGCAGTCTTCTCAGACACTAGGATGATGTTGCCGCTCTTGTTGTTGCTGAACGTCCCCACATCCTAGCTCTGTCAGAAACCTGGTTAGATGCCTCAATCACCGATGTAGAGATTCATCTTGCTGGTTGCAGTCTGTACCAGTCTGACCATTCCTCAACATCCAGTCCTCCCTACAGCTCTGCATGGATCTTGCCAATCTTTGGCTCCTAAGAAATGGCTTGAAAATCAATTCGGGAAAGACTAATGCAATGTTGATACATTCAAGCAAGAAGAATGTTCCCAGCAACTTGAAACTGGAAACTATTGGATGTTCTGTTGAGCAGGTTCGGTGGTTTATATTCCTTGGAGTGGTTGTCAATGAAGCCCTTACTTGGTCTGACCACATTGATTTGCTATGCAAAAAAGTTTCTCGCAGTCTAAACTTGCTTCATCGCCTTTTGTATTTCCTTCCTCGACCCCTACTGCTTCTTTCTCTTAATTCCTACATTCTTCCTCATCTGGACTATTGTGATGTTGTCTGGTTCAGTTACACTAAATCTCAGTTTCTTTGTTTGGAAACAACGATGAACGTTGCTTGACGTACTGTTCTACATAGGAATAGACGCTCTTCTGCTTCTGCTACTCATTCTGAGTTAGGTTTTTACCACTCTCTCTTCCCATAGGAAACTTCATCTTGCTCAATCTGTTTTCAAATGTCTGTCCTCCCGAGACTTTTCCACGTAATGTGCAGACCTTTTGTTTTCTATTTGACCGACCTCGATATTAGCTTGTGCATGATCCGTCTACGTCTACGGCTTCCCAGTCTAAATAATGATCCCCTGACCCTGACCATAGCCAGGCTCTGGCTAACAACCACATTACACATCATGTCCCCCTTAGCCATTGTGGATAGCTGCCGTGGTAACCCTCCAGCTACCATAGCCTCACATTTAGCCGGGCTCTGGCTAGCAACCACATTCCACTCTAAACCATTGTCTGAGAGACACACTGCCAAGCCAAACCCAACACCCTGGTAAAAAAGAAGAGTCATGAGATTTCAAGACAGTGTAGAACTTGATTTTGTTCCAGTGATTGTCATTATTGTGCCATAGATATGCCTTATGTATGTTCATTACGTTATTGTTGGCCCACCCCATGACACAGAAAGATCAGCTCACCACACCAGACCCTTCACACCTTTCTATAAAATGGTGGAGGTGGAATGGGTCTGCTGCTCCAGACTACATGCGTAAGTGGTGTTGTTGTCCCAAAGCAGCCACACTCTTTAATCTATGTACATACGGTAGGGATCAAAAAAAAGTTAACATTGCGATCTGCAATACGTGCGTATTACGTACGTATTACTGTGCGCAATTACTCTGCGTAATAACAGAGAATACCGCAATTACGAAAAATAATTACGTAGCGCGAGTTCGCTATGTTGTACCTTTAGGAAGTCTTTCTGTGCTCTTCAAACATTGGTTAAACTTCAACCTTGTTTCTAGTATGCCTTTGAACAGGCGTTGGCTGACCTACGTGGAGATTTCTTGGCCAATGTCGCAACTTACTAGTCCGGCAAATCACACATCAAGATGGAAATGCTCTCTTTTTCTGACCAAAACACTAAACCACGCGTTGTCCTTAGCAAAATTGGAACGATCTTGGAGATATAAGCTTGTGGCTACGTACGTAGGTAGGTTACGAGCTGATAACGAGCGAAAATACCCGTCTATTCTACGGGTTTCTTAAGTGTCTTCCGAAGAGTCATAATCAACATCGATTACAATTTTCCTTGCTTTCAAAGACTTTGAAACTAAGTAAAAAGACTCAGTGAACGATATCTCCAAGGTCGCCGCTACGGCCATTTTGTCATTGGCCAACATAATAAAATATGCGCGCATCTAATATTAGTGCACGTGACTCGTTGGCAATAGAAAATTGCGCAGCCCTAAATGATCTGTAATACGCAACACAATACAGAGAGTGATTTTTTCGCAATACGCTTGGTAATCACTGCGTAAAACGATGCGTATTATTATTACGAAATGTAAACTTTTTTTGATCCCTACTGTATGTTCACTGCATGAAAAGGTAACACATTGAGTGTGTATGTATGTGCTTAATGTACATATGGTACAGGGTATTCTTATTTAACCTGGGGAACCTTTAGCATACATATGTACGTACATATGTATGCAAGTATATATGGTTATATGGGTACTGCTGTACAAAACTATATACTATGTGTGTATCATTTGTGTGTGAATGCTGCACAATTGTGGCTTATAGTGGTAAGTTTTTAAGTATAATGTGTTATAGTTAAATTCACACTATGTTTATACTCGTTATAGTTTTGTGTGCTTTTTCATGTACAGTGTGTGTAGATACATGTATACTCTATGTACGTATGTATGTACTGTAGGTATTGGTCTCAGAGGTCACAAGGCAGGTAAAGAAAGAAATAGGTTCTATTTGGTGAGTGCAGTACCTCATACAGAGAGATAGCAGCATTTGGGTACACAGTACACTTCATTAAAAAACTGACAAGAATAGCTCTTTCCAGTTTGAATTTGACACTTTTCGTCCCATTTAGCATTTGGCAAATTTCTATTAGCTGTAGGTGTTTGATGATTGACTAGCGCTAATTTAAGCGCAAAGTGTTAACTGATTTCGGGTTACGTTTAAACTTAGATTTTTCTTTATGAAGGTAACAGTTTGTTTAGAAATGATGGCAAGACGTATCTTGAGGTATATTCAAAGCTTCGAAGGGAAGATGGCATGTCTGGAAAGTTTTGCGAAGGATAAGCAGTCCAGGAGTCGTTGTGAAGATAAAGTCGAGCATATGGAAATTCGCTGCTTCATAAAATAGCTGACAAGCGCCACTCCTTCGAATTTCTTTGGAATTGATAGAAGTATACATTCACTTTGCAGCATTTAAGGGGTGAACCGAGAAAAGATGAATTCGGATAAACGCTATCAGATTGCAGCTTTCCGTAAATCGTACAGTGAAGCAATAATTCCGCTTTAGTAACTGCTATTCCGTCACTGGAAAAGCAGTTGCCTGTACCTTCCCTATTAAAGGATTTCAGTTGGCGTCACAATTTTATGAAGCGTAATGCAGTGTATATGCATTATTGTTGTGTTGTGAGGCTAAGAGGGGCCTCTTTGTTGACCATCACTTGTATAGACTCTACCAGGAAAGTGGGTATGTATATATGTACATATGTGCCTCTGTTATGTGCTACCAAAATGTAAACAGGGTGCGATAGTCTGAAAATTGACATTCAGTCCACCCTGGTGGATGTTACTATTCGATTGCAATATACCTACGTACATATACGTATGTACATACGTACGTCAACTCCGGGTATTTTTACTTCATAGTTCTTATTCGTACTTGAGTTTGGTACAAGGAAGTAGTCCCACAACATGATACTCTGTCTTTGATATGCTTAAAATAGTACATACAGTGGAACCCCTCTTATTCAGTCCCTGAATTGCACACACCCCTCTAGTATGGACACATGCCACTGAGACCAAATTCTTCTTAGACATAGAACAACTTCAAAACCTGAAATAGGGATGTCTTCATGATTAGGACAGTGCTTTCTGGTCCCAAGGTGTCCGAAATGGAGGGGTTCCATTGTGTTCACATACATATGTACATACACACCCACATTATTGTTGATGTTCGGATCATACCTAACATCAGTAACTGTCAATGTGCATCCACAGTTACACAACTACTGTCAACATACTGAAGTCATAGGAGTGTACGAAACATGTTTTCATATATATTGTAGTATGAAATGGCTGCAAATTTAGCAATCTTTTGACTACATATGTATATAGTGCATATACGTACACACATACACTCATACGTACATGTAATAATATTGGAATACCTCGATGCAGTTTTAAGTACGTGAATGATTTTTTGTGTATTTTTGCAGTGTGGATTTTGAGATACCCATGTATGTGTGTTCTGGTCTGCAAATTCGCTTCATGAAAGTGTTGGATCGCAGTCAACTCCAGGCCCCTCGGAGATGGGTTCGCTACATCACACACAGGTCAGCTGCTACACAGTGTACTCATTCAGTGCGCAGTTACATTTCGTGACCTTTGGATTGGCAAAGTCCATGTCCATCAGTAGAAATACGTATGGTGCATCACATTGAGTGATTGTTTCAGGTATCCAACACTGTATGCAGATGTATAGACTGTGATACGCATTACAGTCGAACCTCGTTAACATAAAACTGCTTAACATGAAGTATCTTTTAACATGAAATGCTAGTCAAGTCCAAGTGCAGGTCCAAGCATAGCATTTAGTACTGTTTACATGAAATACTGTTAAGATGAAATTTCAGCACAGTCCCCTGAGTTTCGTGTTAACGAGGTTTGACTGTATATTAAATGATCCATACCAACCTTCCTCTTGTTTTTTGCAGTGACTCCTATGTATTCAGGTTGTGAGAAGAGTAACTATATATGTATGCAAGGACTACATGCATGGTTGTTGTTGTTGCTGTGCTCATTTGTCGGCTACATATTATAATTATTATTATTGCATGGTACTGTATTGTATAATAATTATATGCAGGACTTGCAAACACTGTACATCCAATTTATAGCTATAGGGTTCCACGCAGATTGATAGTCTCGGTCCCAGACCGATCCGCCCTACTTTTTATTATATGAAAAAAAAATAAAAATAATAAAAAGTAGGGCGGATCGGTCTGGGACCGAGACTATAAGATTGATTGATCACAAGGGGATCATTGCCTGCATGTATGCATGCATGGTTTATTCACTGCAGTATATATAATATAATATATTAAATTACGATACATGAGCAATTGTATTATTCTATGATTTCCATTATTATTAATACATATATAATGGCAGTTAACAATATAGGCCAATAAAATAATTATCAATATTGAATCATATATATATATATACAAGGTTAACTTAGGGTGTGTGTGGGGGGGGGGGAGGGGGGTCATTCATTGATCGCGGATCCCCCCTTGCTGGAGTCTTGCCCTCACCCCCTTGGAAATTAGGTAATAATATTGTATAGCCTTATTTTTGCTTAAAGAGGTAAACTTATAAGTACAGCTGAACTTAAGTTAACACAAAGGACCATATATATACAAGGAGAAATTGTAGTGTTCTATATAAGAACCTAGACAGCTATATAATTTTCTTCTATACCTTTTCTGTTCCACATCTACAATCTCTTCAAGGTCAAAGAGTAATAGCAACTTTTGTGCCAACAATCTTAGTCAGTGTCTGATCTAATAGGTGTAGGTTGTATAGATGTGTAATTTTTCAAAGTACCTTATCAGAACCATTGGTCTATAGGCAGGGTTCTATCCAGTGGGGAGGTGCATGGGGGGGGGGGGGGGGGGGGGGAGTTTCCACCCAAAGAATTTCAACTGTAGTGCTTATTGCTATAGAGAAGGCCTTATTTGAGTGGATGTCAAAATCAACCTTGAATGCATGGTCCAAAATGGCCTCAGATGTCATTGTATAACCTAAAACCTCAAATTTCCCCTGAGGGGCATACCCCCAGACCTCCCAATGTTATATACTAGTACCCCTACAATCCCACATACGTATACATATCTGCACCTGTGTGTATACAGTAAAAGTTATTTTTATAATTCATCTATAGATATTAGATATTAGATATTAGATATAATTATTTATTGAAGTGCAACATGCCAAAAGGCACTAGGGCTTCTTCAGCCCAATGGAGCACTTTAACCACAACAACGTTCACAACTACACACTAGAACAACTACAGTTCTATGTAGCACACACACATCAACAACTGTTACAACAACAAAAAACGACCAATTTGGAGCATCATATTATCATAACATCATAGGTTCAATATTCAGAAGTGGCAAAATCTTGCATCCCATACATATTGTGTTGATCTTCCGTCACAATCCTGTCTACACTCCACTCCATACTGCCCATCCCATACAGGGCCGGACCAACTCATCGGCTGAGCACTTGGACTGAAGCTACATCCAAAAACGGTGACCTATATTCTCAACTTTCCATCCTTAACCATCCAGCTCCACATCATCCAATTTCAACAACACGTCTTCCTCGCCCTTCAGCCAGAACCACCATCGGAACCTAGCTCCCTCTCCGACAACTTTCACCACTTGAATGCTTTCATTACTCCCCAATTTCCCCTGCATCGTCTCCTTCACTAGCTTAACAGAAACATTACTCCTCGTACCCCACAGCTTCCGGCACCAACATACAAACTTTGATTATCCTTTCTCCCCCTGGAATCACTTTCTGTCACGACTCTATCATGATTCTCAATCTCCCTGTTCTGTCCTTTTCAGAGCTGCCGTTGGCTCTCTCTTCTCTCCCCAGAATCACTTTGTGTTACAACCCTGCCATCCTTAAACTCCCGGCTCTGCCCATTTCGAGCCTGATCCTGGTTCTCTGGCTGAGGATATTGGCTATGAGTTTCCTGATTTCTGATTGCACTCACTGCCTGCTTCTTCTTTATAGAGGATTGATTTGCACCCTTCCATTCAACTTGGCAACTTTCTCACACTACAACATTTCTCCTTAATGCCAATCCCAGAGCCACGCAATTCCTCCACCTCTTTCTTCAACACAGCAATCTCCTTCTATACTACTAACACATTTAGAAGATATGCAGAAACAACACACAAAGTCTCTACCATCCAGTAGACCAACTTCTTCCTTAAATCGCATGCATCTAAAATGAAACTAACCAGAGCACAGTTCGCAACATACCATCTCGCCAAACTCCTTGTCCTTGCCACAAAAACATCTTAATATCCAAAATCTTTGCAATTATCGTCAGAATTTTCCTCATTATCGCCCAAATCTTTTGAAACTAAAGATTCGACCTCTGCCATTTTCACATGTCACCATATGTATATTTTAATGAACGTAATAAGGTACTCAGGGTAGGCTAAATAATTACTTTCATGGGTGCTGTAAATCTCTGATCCTCCTGTGATGGCCTGCACTGAACTATATTTCCGTCATACCTGACCTGTGGTTTCCCATTCATGCAGAAGGAACTTTATATACAGTGGAACCTCTCTAAACTGAACCCTCTGTAGTCTGGAACCCTCTATAAACTGGACATGTTTTTAAGTCCTGCTCTCTAATACCTGCTGTACATATAGAACCTCCCTATAGCTACTCCGGACACCTCCCTAAAACAAACTTTTTCTTTGGTCCCAAGGGTGTTTGTTTTAGAGAGGTTACACTGTACTTCACCAACTGATATCCATGGCTCTTTTGAAGCACCTGGAGATACTCTAGCTGCCAACATCTGGTCTTAGTAGTTCCCTTTGTTGTATTTAGGCAGTGTTGGGGTGTTACCCTAATGCTATACTCAGTTTGTATAACATGTGCATAATATGCTGATTAATGATCATGCATGAATTATGATTAATATATAATATGAAATAATTCATGCAATAATTATTACTGAAGCATGCATGCACGCAGCCAGTTCTTTAACTATGAAATAATAGGTATATAATTATATACTACTAAGAGTTGCATATACATTATTATTGATTATCGACCTATAATTATAACTAAATTAAATGTAGTATTATGATATTGTCATCTATAGCTATAATATATCAATTTATTTAATGAAAGTAATAAGGTACTCAGGGTAGGCTAAATAATTTTCATAGGTGATGTAAATTTCCGATCCTCCTGTAATAGCCTTCACTGAATTATACCTCCGTTTTATCTGACCTGACTGATTTGAGCCAGTGGTTTCCCGTTCAGGAGGAACTTTATATCGTACTTGGTTATGTCCATGGTTCTTTGAAGCACCTGGAGATACTCTAGCTACAAACATCTGGAGTTGGTTGTTTCCTTTGTTGTAGGCAAAATGTAGAGAATACTTGGCATTGACAGCAAAGTAGTTACCATACCCCCATAGGCCATCGTGACTGAATCTCATGTCAAAACCAGTTTCACTTCCATAAATCATCTCAGGACAAGTGCCTCTAGTACCATGGAACAGCATTATCTCGTCAACAATTCTTAAGTCAGCATCCCTCTCAATTTCACGTCTGCGATCTTTATATTTGGTCCACAATTCCCTACTCTGAATCCTTTCAATGCAGTGAATCTTTACATTAGGAAGTGTTTTCTTAAAGAGATCAGCAATTTTTTTGTACTCCGGAGATTTGGGTTTGACAATGTAAAGGTTGTAAGCTTTATTTTCTGGCATCGGCACCCAATTAGGAGGGTAATCTATTGAAATTTGAAAAGAGGAAACAAGCTCTAATGAAAATGATAGAAAATGTATAATATACAGTCTTTTGTGATTAATTGGTTTAACATATGTTTCATTTCATTTGTCAGACATTTGTTTAAATTGACGTACTTTTCATTGTAAATATTGCATTTTCATCGCAATTAACAGAAGCGCTATAGCTCAAGTTTGGAGTAATTTTCCAGGCAATATATAGCCCAACTTTACTCAGGACACTTCACTTTGAAGTTCTTAAACTTTAGTTTTCGTATACTATTAAGTTGAGCACTTTTATTACGAGGAAGACTTGAGTGTTCATAAACTGCTCGAGAGGTACATATTCGAAGGGGGAAATCAGAAATAAAGAAACTTTCAACTCCTAGCTTTGCTTAGAACCACAGGGGTTATATATTAAGGATGTGTATCTTGAAGGTTCAGTAGTGTGAATAAGGTTAATTGCATGGTGGATGAAACATATATCTGTCTTCTTTTGGAACAAGCATTCAAGCCACGGTCTACCATCTATAAAGAGGTGCATGCCGTTTGTCCAAGGAGGTTGAAAGAGAGTACAGTGGAACCTGTATAATCCAGCTCCCATTGGAGAATGGAAAACAGTGCCGGATTATAGAGGTCAGTTTGTATAGTATAAAATTAGTGTTTGGTGCCAGATCAAGAATCTTGGCCAGTTTACGAGAATGCTGGTTTGTAGAGGTGCCGGACGAGGCAGGTTCCATTGTATTTGAAAATTAAATGTGCTGAGAATTAAACCTTTTGCCTATAGATGCCTATAGATGCCTATACTGTAGATGCCTTTTGCCTATGGATTTTGCTTTGAATTTACTCCAACTTGCATAATAGCACTGGTAATTGCAGTAAAAATTTGCTAATTGCAAAGAAAAACCTGTGAATTGCAATGAAACTTCCGTTAAATGAATTATTTAAATATCTGTTGAATTAGAACTGTGCATTAATTATTATATAATTATGTCAACTTCAACTATACCCAATAAATCTATATATCTCAAACAATTAATGATGTCAATCCTAGGTGCTGGCCATGGTGAAGCAATTTTTCAAATTAAACACATAATATTATGGGCACCTA
Source organism: Halisarca cf. caerulea (assembly GCA_963170055.1). Lineage (NCBI taxonomy): Eukaryota > Metazoa > Porifera > Demospongiae > Chondrillida > Halisarcidae > Halisarca > Halisarca cf. caerulea. Next base: position 957,406 of record CAUJGJ010000083.1, read on the forward strand.
CAAGTTAGTTACTGTATGGCCCTAGTGTACATTGGCTCTTTATTGGACTCACTGTTGGAACTATATAGCTTAAGCAATAAATACACCAATCCACACTTGGGCCGTACAGTAATAACTATTTATAAACATGGCTGCCAGGTGTACTGTGCATATGTACAACCCGAACGCTGAGGTCAGAGGAAGTTTGTGGATAGATATACCCTTCTCCTTTGGCTTGGGGTACATCTATCCACAAACTTCTGATGACCGAGACTGCCTCGGAGGGTCTTATGTGTGCGCAATACACCTGACGGCCATGGTTCATACAATACATACACTGACCAAGAACAAGACACCAATTTTGTTAAATTTCTTCTCCTTTATCACCACAAATTTGGCTGCTAGATATGATTCTAAGTCGTTGCCGGATCATACAAAGAGCGTTAATCCCTTCCTTTTCCTAAGTGAGCCTATAATATGTCATATGAAGTGAAATCTGCCTTGTGATCTCTTCACGATCGAATCATCACCGGATATTGTCTTCTGCGGTAATATTCAAAGTTACTATTTACATTTTACATGTGAAACAAGGTAGGACGAGGCCATTTTTGCACACCTAAATTTTTTAAAGCTTTTCTGAAGCTTTAACAACACACAGAACAAAAGTGACGAGGGAGTATATGCGTTATACACCTCTGTGACCCTGCGACCCAGGTGGATATACCATTTATATGACCCTTGTGAAGTATGAAATTGTGTAATCATCAGTGTACATAATATATCTATACAAGATCCAATCTTGATGTGTAGTCACATACAGCACACACATCCAAGACACATTATAAAATCCTTTCTTACCTGCAACAACATCTGGTAGCTTAATGTTATCGAAATCTCCTGTTGGGAAAACTTCCGTAAATTTCTCAAGTTTAGCCACTTTCCTCAGGAAGGTGCTAGCTGAACTCAATACCTCTGTTGCAGTTGATATTGAGTGTGTGTGCATTGGAGGAGCTGGGGGGAGGTTACTGTCTGGAAAACGACAGCAATCGCCATGGCGACTCACAAACAGTACATGACTTCGCAATGATACTTGTTTTATCGACTCGGGACAATCAGGATGTGTATTGAGGATTTCACAAAGGTCCACAATGTGGTGGTAAGAGGCCAAACTGTGTCTCAGACCACAGTAGGCAAGGAAGACAGCTTTCAATGCCTTCTCTACCACTTCATGGGAATAGAAGCAAACAGCTTCTGGATAGCCATGGTCTTGCCGTTGTCTGGGGACTGCTGTACTTGGTAGGAGGTGCTGTGCAAGGTTCAGGTCCCGCCACGCCTGCTGTAACCACATTACCGCATCAGAAAGAGATGTAGTAGGTTCAGGCTCTAAATCCATGCCCCCCTGCTCTCCTTCTACTAAGGCATATCTAGGCATTGATCTGCCGGGCCTGGTTCCAGGAGGCCTTGAATAGCTTGACACTTGTGATGATGGAGCTGTAGCTGATGTGCTAGCTGGTTGAGGTGCAGGTGACCAGTAGCTTGAGCAAGGCAGGCCATGTGTACCTTGACTTGGTCTCGCAGTCCAAGAGCTGTGAGCTGAGTAAGAGAAGTCTTGACTGCTGCCAGTGGCTACAACTGGTTGAACTCTAGGTTGATTTCTGCCTAGCATGGCATCAACTTTTGCTACCTGCTTTCGGAGGAACTCTTTGTTTTCTTCCTTGCTCTGATCTAATTCACTCCTGATACACTGTAGAAATCCATCCATCAATGCTGCCATTTTCTGAGATAACTTGTGATCAATGACACACCAGTAGTGTATCTGAAAGAGCAGTCTTTCAATGGCAAAATACTTTTGTACATCGACTGAGAACGATCTCAGAACATCCCTCACATATTGGGTAAACTTTTCCTGGTTGTCTAGTGGCAGTTTCAACATTACAACTTTCTCGCTGGTATCTGTAGTGGTAGTAGGTTCACTAGAAGACGTAGTGCTGAGCTGCGACTGTATGGCACTCCTCTGCCCAGCCAAGATGTACTTGCATACCAAGAGACAGCTCACATTCGGTAGTTTGATGTCATCCTTTGTGACAAGACTCAAAACTGGTGGCATTGCCTGTGCAACTGGGTTTGATGCACTGATATTTTTACAAATACCTGTTATCATCGTAGCTTTTATCACACCATCTTTGTCACAGTACTTCACATACTCGTCTTTTCTAAAGTTGCACAGAATTAAAAGTTCAAAGTCTTCTTTTATAACAGCATTGCGATCACCGATGATCCCTGTATCCTGAGTGGGTTCAGGTCTGTAGCGAGAGATGTGTTCATGATCCAAAGCTGATTCTATCTTCGAGGGGTCAGATATCTGCCTCATGATAGTTTGAAGATGGTGAGAGTCCTGTATGTGAGGACTGACACACTTGTGCAACTGAAGTGCAATTCCATCCAGCACCCGGGGGTCAGTTGATCCAGAGGTATCATCGTCATGGAAACAGACGTATAATTTGAGCAAGTCTGAAGAGGAATCCATTAAAGCAACTTCACTGGTTCCTTGGAAACTCTGCCCTTTGTACGAAAATTTAGTTTCTATCTTTCTGACACAGATGATGCGAAGGTCTTGTATTCTCTTTGTCAGTTTCTTGTGGTCGTCAGTCACCTTGCTCTTGTGATTCATTATTCTGAGGAGACCAGTACCAAATTCTTCAGATGTAAACAATTCATTTAATGCTACAACATCTTCACAATGGTATCCAAGATTGTTTTGTTCAGCGTAGAGTTCCATGTCACAGCGATTGTACCTGTCGTTCAAAAGGTTTGTGTCAAGGTTTTCAGTGACGAGTTTAGTGAGCTTTTGAACCTTGAGACAGGGTGGAAGACTGTCGGATGGAGGATGAAGAATAAACTTTGGGCGCTTTTCTTCGGGGATATTATCTCTGAACCACTTATCATCGCACAAAACCAAATCAGTAGTTGGCAAGAGTTCTCCACTTTCTGATGGCAGATAGATAACGCCTCCATTTCGCAGTGTTCTTTCCACATAGTCAGTATTGTCCTCTGGACCACTCTGCAGCAAAGTAAGGAAGTCATGATAACCATGATATACTACATTCTCGAGGTTAGGGTTCTCAGTAAACAACTGATTTGTTTGTCCATTCAACTCTTCTCTAAGTTGTCGAAAGAGAGACACGAAATGTGAGGCTGTCAAAGTGCGCTCAACACCAACTGTCTCTCTGAAGTGCTTTAGGCTGGAATCATTGAGGTAGTCAGGCACCGTATGAATGTACCGACTGTAAGCCCGATTCTCATGAGTGACACGCTCAACAAGCTTACAGCCTTTGACTAATTGGTAGCTGTCCTGTGATGGTACAAACACACAAGTTGCCTCCTTCAATTTTACAATAATGTCATCATCACTTCCGCTGACCAAAGTATTCGAGAGATAGTCATAATGAGCTTTAAATACATTCTGAAATGTTGGAATTGCATGTAAACATGATTCATCTGAGGTTAGTGTACATGTACCAACTATCCGAGCTAATTCGAGGAGGTTCCCTGCAACCAGCTGCGGTGTAATACAAGTAGCATACAGCATTCGTAGAACACTGTTGAAATCACTTGTGCTGAGCCGATGACTGATGACAAGTGAATCCTTTACAACTGGTCGACATAGGCATACCAACTGAGAATCTTTCTTGCTACACAAAACAGAATTTCTGAAGCAAATGCGTTTGCTGGTCACTTGTGGTGTAAACTGTGCATTTATGTTGAGCAAGGCTTTTCTGATATCCTCAGGGAAAAGTGAAGGAACAAAACGAATGGACTGTATGCCCTCCAAAAGGTTTCGCATTCCCTGCTGATCTGAATTACACATTCCTTCAGTGATCTTAACCTTTATCTCAGCCAGAAGTGCTTTGATAGCTGTGTCATTTGTAGATGGAAGATCAGCTGCCACATGAGCAAACTCAACTATTTTGTTTATGTCAACTTTTACTACCAAATCCAATTTTCGCAAGATGACTAGAATGGCCTCATCATTCCAAGGATCTGGAGGGAATCTTGTTGGCTTTAAGAAGCACTTGAAAAGTTCAACTACAGGATCAAACATTTCTGATGGACTCACTAGCTGTGATGGTGTGCTGGGGCTTTCAATAAATGCCTTGAAACGTAGCAAATTGTACAAGTCATTGGAGTCCCTGCTATCCATGGCAGCAATATTCTTCAAGTGATGGATTCGATCAAAAGTATGTAAATGTTCAAAGTGTGGAACAACGATGTACTTGTAAGCCTTCATATTAGTATCCATGGCACAAATCCCAACACTCTCAAAGAACTTCTCACAACCTTCATACAACAATACAACGGTTACTTTGTCATGTAGGGTCTTCATTCCACGCAAGATGTGTGGCACATTCTGTACTGCACACACATTCTCCTGAGGGGGAGCTTGTACCCACTTTTGAGCTGTTGACTGAAAAATTGGCAAACACCTCAGCTCATATTGATACAGGCCTACATTTTTAGCTCCTTGAGCAAACAGAATGAATTTTATAACATCAGCTTTGTCCAACTGTGGAAATGTCTGACATTGGCCATGTTTGCGTACAGCCACTACCAAGGCTGAAAGGACACCATCTGAATCCTTACTATTGGCCAATATTTCCTCAACATAACGTGACATAACAGTACTAGTACGGGTTTCTGAGTCCTGGCCAGAGGAATGTGGAAAAACTAAGGAGAAATCCACAATTGGGACTTTGAGTGAGTGAAGAAAGGCATCATTTTGCCCATAATCATTCAACACACTGCTCGCCTTTAGCAAGGGCACCAAGGTCCTTCGAGAAGTGGGTAGAATGGCTAATTGGCCAAACACCTCTTGGGCTTGCTTTACCTTGCAGTGCTGATGAATGTATTCCCACAGCAAGGACAGAGTTCTTCTTGTTTTATTGCTAAACTCAACTTCTCTGCCTCGAGCTACACATCTGATCACATTTTCAGCAATGTATTCAGGAGTGACATTTACAACCAGCCTCACTTCCTCCATATCTTTAATAATATGCATGGTCAGGTCAGGATGAACAAACCTACCCCCCACAGCTTGGTCAGATGGGTCAACAAGATCTACATACTTCAGGTTGAACAGAGGCTTGTCCAGATCTACGCATCTGAATGTCCCAGACTTGGTGAGCAACAGAGGGAGGCCATCTAATTCATGGACATTTTGCTTTGTCAAGTCATGAAGAACAAAAATCATCAAATCACTAATATTGGGCACAATGTCTTCCCAATAGTCATTGTAACATGAGGCAATAGATCTAAGAGCTTTCCTGACTAATGGTGGGGTCACACTGCCACGATATGATGGTACCAAGCTTTTAGTGGTGTGCTTCAGATAATTTGGGGCTTTCGTAAGCTTTATTCCGATGGCAAAAAACACATCACACAAGGGAGAATTACGATCATAGTGAAACCACCCTTTATTCTCACATTCATCATTCTCTGTTAGAGCATACCAACATATTGTGTTGCTATAAGACAGAAGTACTTTAGCTTCGCTGGAGACAAGAAGCTGATAGGCACTCTTGGGTAGGCCTTTCAGGCATTCCATTGAAGGATCATAATCTGATTTTAGAAACAAGTTGTAAAACCATTTTACAATGTCATGTGAAGCCTTTAATTCCTCCACTTTACACTTGGCCCTACAAAGTAAGGAAACATAGGCTTTCGACACAATCCCAGTGATCAAGGTTTGATTCCATTTATTGTTATCAAGATAGGTTCTAGATGGATCAATGGAGAAGTGCCCATGGATGTGAAAGCAACTGCTTGTCCCAACTGGGAGCGGTAGGGATGAGAATAGCTTTCCACTATGAGAATGCTTGCCAATGGGTGTAGCTACACCCACAATGGGAAGGAGACGGAAGTCATCGTAGCTATCTTTCAGTACTAGTTCATCAATGTCTCCTCCCCCAAACCTCTTGCTTACCAGCCACTGCATAACTTTGACAGGTTGTCTGTGTTCACTGGTAAGGTCGTGTTCTTCAGTGGTAATGTCAAAGACTTCTTCGACTACCTTTGTGGAATAACCATTCCCCATCTTTATTTCGGCAAGTGCCTCATTACATTTTCTCAAAAATTCAGTTTGTTTGACATTCTCTGTAGTATTTGAAGCAGATACAGTCCATGCTTTCTCAATATCACCATTCGATGTGATAGTACAGAACGATATTCTCTTTAGATGGCTGAGAAACAAAAGCATACTTGATGCCTGCTCTCTAAAAGTGTCGGACAAGTCATGAAGGATTTCCACCGTCATCTTCCTACCTCGGTTCAGAGAATTATTATAAATCATTTTCTCACATCGAGTGAGTGGCAACCTAAAGACAACATGCCCATTAGAACGGTCATTAAAGCTGCCAGGGCAAGTGTTCTTCAACATACTCATGTCAGTCTGCAGAAAGGGCTCAAACTGGTCACTAAAAGCTTCATAAGCATTGGAATTTTTCTTTAAATTCATTCTTTTTCCTCCCTTTCTTTTCCCTTTGTACTTTGGTAAGAATGCTTTGTTGGGATCAAACACACAAAAGTTCTCAGCTTGGCTGTCACTACCAAATGACAGAAACATTGGGCAATCTGTGACATGGTACGCCACATTGAATCCAACACCAAATCTGCCGATTTTGTTGGTTTGCCCGTCTTTACCTCCCTTTCCAAGCTGTGTGATCCCTTTAATGTCGTCATCAGTGAATTTATGATTGTTATAGACAAGCAGTGAAGGGATAGTCTGCAACTTCCTCCAGTTTTCCACATTCTGATCTGTCCTAAATCTACTCACAGGTGAATGACTGATGAGAGATTCTGTCCCAAAGGAACAACGTTCGTCTACAACAAATGCTATTTCAGTAGCTTCTGCATCATCTGCATTCTGAATAAATTCCTTAAAAATTGTCACATCTCCCTTGTACTGCTTCAGTAGGTTGTTCAACCGAGTGGTCAAACGTTCTTGCTGCTCAAACTCCTCACTATCTGAGTCATCATCATCAAAGTCACCCTCACTCAGCTGTTCAAGGGCACAGGTTAGAATATCTTTCACACCTAGCTTTATGGCTGGTATCTTTGGTATTGATGAATGCAAATAGTGAGTGTCTGGAGGGCAGATAGCTGCCAGCTTCTTCTGTGCAGGTGTTTCATCATCATCATCCCATTCACTACAGACCAACATTTCTGCTTCATGCATCACACAATGTCTGTCTGGTAGGTAGTATGTTGTGGGTGCAGACTGTGGGCTTGACTTCAAGTATCCTGCAATGAAGTCTACAAGTTCACGAATAAAGCGTAGCAGGTCCTCCGAAACAGGTGTGCTTATGTAATCTATGGTTGCTATTCGGGTCAGAACTGACTCCGCTTTGGCTTTATTCAAAACATGATCCACTCCTGTCATACTGAGTAAACGAGGGCAGTCCAGTTTGACTACAGTCAAATATGGATAGCAAGCGAATCTACATGATTGAACACATTGGGATGGCTGTTGAAACTTCCTATCTACCCAAAGGAAACATTCCTTCTTCAATTTATCGATTACTGGAGCTGCAACATCTGACACAGAGATGTTTAAGAACCGTTCGATATGAACATATGTTTTCTTAATGTGCTTTTCAAGGAACTCAGCATCACTGCTAGAATAAGGATTACTGTCTTGAAATGCAACTCCCCAATGCACTAGGGTGAGTAGGTGATCTAACACCAGCTCTATGGGTGGACTAGATTTCATGTAAGGTCCAAACATGGACAAACAATTTCGGTCAATCACCTTTCGGTCTGGAATCATTCCAAAAGTGAACACTGTGCTAAAATGTCGAGGTGGATAAACTTCAGATGGTGCAGCAAGCATCTTCCCACTATGCCATGGTAGTGACAGATTGTGGGGTCTTGTGAACAGTGGGAAAAACTCAATTCCAGCCAATTTCTCAAGGAGGATTGTATCTTGCTCTGTAGTATCTCGGCTAGAATGCTTAGACTCCAGATATCGACAAAACACAGCACAGTACTTTTGAACCTCATCTGAAGGCAATGTGCTGGCATGCTTAGCCCTATCAATGACATCAACATCTCTAAGGACGTATTCACACATTCCCAATTTATTTGATAAAGTGAACTTCACTGCTTCATGGCGTAGAAAGCTGGGTAGGGGAAATCGTCCTTCTTCCACAGCAAAAAGATGGGAAAAGGTTTCAGTTGGGCAAATGAGATCTTGGGGAGCTGACAATCTTCCATAGGGTTTACACGGAATGCATTCTCTCTGTGTCAGTGCCTCCTTCAGCCAGTCTGATGTTGTGGATTCAACAATGTCATTCAGTGTTTTGTAGTGCTCAAGGAAGAAGAGCAATTGTCTTAAGCGCCTCACTTCTTCAATGATTTCAAGGTTTGGAAGGAAGACTTTTGTGACATATTCTTCAATGGTCACTGTTGATTGGGCATAGGTTTCCACTTCTGCAGCTTTTATAGCTGTTCTGGTGAGATCATTTATGCCTGCAATCTTGTAGTCAAATTGAACCAGGACATCAAGAATATCAGTCCGAGCTGTGTCAAATACATTATGAAAGTAGAATACATCTTCCATGAACTTCACATCATTGAGAGGAAGCCATTTTCCTCCTTGATAAAGTGACCAAACAATAGGATAGCTACATTCGAATGCTGCTCTTGGGAATGCATCTTTCAGCTCCTTACTCAGAGGATGAGCAGGTTCTGACAGTGGCCACATGCTGTAGTAATCTGTTAGCACTTCATCAACACTATCACTGGGTATTGGAGGCATCTGTTGTAAGAGCTTTAGTATTGCTGGTGGACCAACCTCACGGATGAGTAATTGATTCCATGACCCAGTGCTACTGTCTTGCAAGTCAACAAGGTCCCTGCGATCCTTGGACACTAAAAACTGGCCATTAACAAGGAATTTGTGCTCAATGGTAATAGGAAGAGGAAGATAACAGAACACACGACCCTGATCCAAGGGCTTGGGTATCCATGTGTTGCTGTGAGAATGCTCAATTTTAACTGCCACTTCAAACTTTGGACTCAAGCTTTTGTCAGTTGACAACTTGAAGTTGCATAGTTTGCAGCCTTGCAGTGCCTGGGCGGAGCTTACAAGCCAAGTTGATATGACGTTCATTTCCGTATCTGATTCAGAATCTGATGTAATCACCTCAATGCGCAACTGCTTAGCTGAGATGCTGAATTTTTTTTCGGCTTGGGTGTATGTGGAGGCTGGCATGTCATTGAAATCATCCCTTGTAACCTTCAACACAAGCTGGCTATCTAACATATCAGTGGATGTATTGACATGGAGTTCTATCATCTTTACATTGTTCAGAAAAAGGAGAATGTGGTTTGCATTCTGGGTTAAGGATTTCACTAAATCTGAGACTGCTTGTTCTGTAGAAAAGGTATCTTTCCAGATTTCACTTCTTACAGCAGCTTCCTCTGAGCGAAAAGGCAATCTAAACAGTGTTCCATCGAGCTCATTTTCAAGACTGCAGCCAAACACATTTTGGTACACAGAAACCTGATCACAGTAGTAATATTTCAGATCTTCCGATTGCTCTACAAAGTCAAACTTTAGTCCTGGTTCCTTTGCTGCCACCAAATCTCCCAGGTATGTTGTGTGCGGGTCAAACAGTACCAGTGTACTGCGGCTCATAAAGCTTGGAACATCTGTTATGTTGTACACTGCACAAAATCCAAGACCAAAGCGACCTATCTTCGTTGGGTCTTCCCTTTTTGTGGCTCCCCCCAGCTCACAGATGTTCTTGAAGTCCTTATCACTGAATACACTGTTGTTGTAGGCATACAGTGCTGGTCCTTGCCAGTGTCTCATTTCAGGTGTAAAGAGGGTATCTGTTGGATGCTGTCTCCAGTCAATCAGGAACTTCACTTCTGTAGCACCAGCATCATCGGCATTCTGAATCAGTTCCTTGAAGACATCAATATTGTCCTTATAGTCTTCAATGATGCCTCTCAGTCTTGTTGTGAGGGTCTCTCTTTGACCGGCACCTTCTGTTGTTATCTTTAATTGAGTTGGAGAGGCAATTTTTCTTGAAACAGGTGTAATTTTGAAATACTTTGCAAGTTCTGAATAAATCTTCTGATGAGTAAATTGAAATCGTCCCATTAAAACCTGCTTCTTTGCACTCCACTGACGATCATCAAATACACATTCATGTGGAGGAGCTAAGATACAAGTTGCTGTTGGAATCAATACTCCTTCAAGTGTGTATTCACTTCTCCTCAAATATTCCAATATCTTTACAGCTAGATCAACATCGTGCTCATCTATGGGTGATTTGGATGACATCTCCTTCAAAACAGCCACACAGTCACTGACATCATGTGACTGCTTAATACCAAGTTTCTTCCACATTCTCCGAAACTTAGCCAAACAAGGGATCTCCTTGCCTGTCTTGCGATATGGCATGAGGGACTGAAGGGTAACAGGTGCATCAATGGCTACTTCTCTAGAATCAATAAACTTCAAGGCAACATTATCCCATACGAATGGCTGATCACATACACTGTGAAAAAGTTCTCTTTCAACATCCTCATCATCCAAGAACATGTAAATTGTTATAACAATTTCATTTAAGTTGGTGATACCTTGACCTCCTCCATTCACATACTCTATGAGATTCCTGAAGTGTTCTACTACGTCATGGTGAGATGGACGGCCCTTGAACCGAAACAACCCAGAAGAACAATACTGAGCTAGGTCAAAATGTAAAACAGGAGAATGTGTGAAGATAAGGTCCTTCTGCTTTGGAAGGTATGTTTCAGATGGAGCTGCCAAAGGAGGAATATTAGTCGTTGAAAACTCAATCATGTGAGTGTAAAGAAAGCGAACCTGGTTTAATTGACAACAAGCATCCTCCACTGCACTGTCTCCCTGGGCATGTAAGGACAGGTATTTTACAATTTCCAGTGATCTCTGTTTTGCTTGATCGAGGGGTAGTGTAAGAACGCTCTCAGCTCTTTCAACAATGTCATCACCTCCCAGCCTGTCCTTGCTCATGCCAAATTCACACAATACTTTCTTAATGGTCTCACTCTCCAGGTACTCCTCCCCAGGAAATCTTTCATCATCAATACTATACATTGGAGCCACAGGGCTACCAGGGAGTATCAGCTTGGAAGGAGTCACAAGTGTACCATTTGGCTGGGTTCGAATACATCTACAAGAACAGAAAGAGTCTTTTAACCATCCCGTTGAGGTGTCTTCAAGCTGAAAATATCTAGACAGCATAAACAGTAGGTGGTGGCTAATAGTTTCTGCATCAAACTCAGAAAGGTGACTAAAAAAGTGCTGGTCACAGTAGCTTTTGAAGTGAATCCTCTGTGATGACCTAATGAAATGCTTGCTGACAAGGTTTGATGGAAGACTGGCAAGAGGTACACCATGGTTGGTCATGACGTCTTGGCAGAGGGATATCATTTTAGAGTCAAATACACCTGGTTGGTACCCCTGTTGTAGATCCTGAACGAAAATATCAGTGACACACTTTAAATCTCCATTGTCTGTAACTACAAGTCGTTCAGTGGTGTGTGGGATATAGTCAATGAATGCATTCTCAACAAGTGAGTCTAAATCACTGCCCCCTTCTTCAACTAGTGGCCAAATGGAATAGTAATTCTGCAGGATATGGTGACGATCCTCAGCAAGATTACTGTATCCCTGGCACAGATAACTCAGCAGTTGAATGAAAGCTTGGATCAAAACATCCTTTATCAACATCTTATTCCAACTGTCTTCTGGAATCAGTAGGTTCTTCAAGTAACGTCTCTCCTTAGAAAGTTCAAACGTTCCATTTAATAAGCACTTTAATTTGGTGCTTACATTGTGATGTGGAAGAGGAAGGAAACAGAACAGCTGGCCTTCTACAGGTTGCGGTACCAAAGTTAAATTTTGCTTCATAACAGGTACAGCTACTTCTGCAAAAGGAACACAGCCTTCATTGACCACATCCATGAACTGACGTTGGGTCTCACTGACTTGAAAGCCCACAGCTGAAGATACCAACCACTCTCTGCATGGTGTACCACCTTCAAAGGTTGACTTTATGGTAAACTGTGAACTACATTGGGTAGCTTTGGGTTCAGAGGTGGAAATGAACTCCTTCATGATATCTCGAGATGATGTCTGTTGTTCCTTTGCTACATGCCCAAGGAGTGTTGGCTGATTTTGAGGCTCTGATGTAGATCTGTCCAGTGTGTAAAGCTCAACTTGCTGCACATGCTTCAAAAACACTAGTATAGTGTCAGCAACTTCAAGAAAGGACTGCAATAGCTGGGCAACGTGGCTCTCGTCAATAACGGTAGATGAAATTTCACTACTTTTAGCAGTATCCTTATTACGGAATGGGAATCGAAACAAGGTACCTGAGAATTCAACTCCTTTCAAACAGCTACACCCGAACATTCCCTCATAAGGTTCCATCTGATCTCGGAACAGATTATTGAGGTCAGAGCTCTCTGTCTCAGCTGTGAAGTCAATGAAAAGACCTGGACTGTCTCCATCCATAACATCTTTAATATACTTCTTGTGAGGGTCGAATATGGTTAGCTGGCCTCTACTAACAAAACTGGGAAGGTCTGTCAGTTGGTAAGTGGCACAAAATCCAAGACCAAATCGCCCAATTTTTGTTACATCCTCTTTCTTTGTGGCTCCCCCCAGCTCACAGATGTTCTTGAAGTCCTTATCACTGAATACACTGTTGTTGTAGGCATACAGTGCTGGTCCTTGCCAGAGCCTCATTTCAGGTGTGAAGAGGGTATCTGTTGGATGCTGTCTCCAGTCTATCAGGAATTTCACTTCAGTGGCTCCAGCATCGTCAGCATTTTGTATTAATTCCTTGAATACATCAATAGTGTCCTTGTAGTCGTCGATGATGCCTTTTAGCCTTCTAGTTAGTGATTCATTTTGACCACTCTTCTTGAAAATTGTGACCTTCTTAGGCGCTAATAATTTACTGGAAATTGGAGACACACCAAAGAATCTGGCTAGACTGGAAGTCACCTTCTCGTGAACAAATACAAATCGTTCCTTCAAACCCTCCTTTTCACTCCATTTCCGGTCATCAAACACAGTGCGGGTTGGCTCACACATTTTATTAGCTGATGTAGGAACAAAAACAGCTTGTACTCCTTGGCTTTGTAAAAATTCTAGTATTCCAATTGCAATTGAAATATCTTCTTTACTCAATGCTTCTTTTGATGCCATCTCTTTCAGAATACTTTGACAATCACTGGCAGAGAACTCTTCCTTGACACCCAGAGCACGCCAGAATTTTTTGAAACGTTTGAGAGACCGAACATCATTGGAAGTCCAGCGATAAGGATACAGATTATTGCAAGTCAAATCTTGAGGAAGGTGAAGAGCAACTTGGCTAACTGACAGAAAACATCGTCTGTCTCTGTACCAGACCACAGGTCCAGGAAGTGGATGGGATTCTAGAGCTGCTTCCAGGTTGTAGTCGTCATTTAGAGTGGAGTACACTTCCTCGATACTGGACTTCAGAAATGAGCCAGCCAGTGCTGAATCATCCACAGGTAGAGATTCAATGAAGTGCACCATTCTATGAAGGTGATCTAGTATAATTTCTGCAGATGGTGTGGATAAGTATCTCAAAGGAAGTTCATTGGCCTCAGCACATCCCACTACAGGATGCTGTGTGAAAACCAGCGACTCACATTCCAGCTTATACAGCATGGATGGGGCAATAAACTCCTGGTTGCTCTTGTACCAGCATTTTGACCATTCAGCAGGCGCTGACTTTTGTGGGAGGAATGGAATCTCTGACAGCCTATCTAAAAATGTCTTGCTATGCATATAGCCAGACCGACTGTAGTCCCTCCTGTACTCTGACAGCAAGTAGGTGACAAGATGTCTACTTCTCACACTGGCCATATGTATGTTTGCCTTTTGTAGTGACTCGATTGAGTGGGCTCTCTCAAGAACATCATCTTCGGACAAGATGTCAGAAATCATGCCAAAACTTTTAAGGGCATCCATTACTTCAGGAACTTTGTGGTACTGGTCAGTAGGAAATCGCTGGTCACTGTCTTCGTAAAGATTAGCCAACATCTTCATATCTGGATTAATTAGTCTGCTAGGAGCTAGCAGGGTTCCAGCTGGTCTAGTTGGAATACACTCAACATGACCCAGCAGTTCTTTCAGCCATGTGTATCCCCTGGAATGCTTGAGGATACTTATCAGTAGACAGTCTCTTGAAGAGTCAGAAAGGTCTTCGATATGACCTACAAAGTAGTCTTCACAAAATATCTGGAATGTTAATTCAGTTATCTTCTTTCCAAGGGAAGCTATTCCAACTAGAATGTCATCTGGGATACATGCTACTTTACAGCCGCATTTTACCAAATGTACAATCATGGCAGCCTTTACTGTATGTTCAAAGCAGCGAAAGGACTCCTTCTCCAATGTACAGGCACTACATGCCGACTCCCACTGCTGGCTTTCTGTTAAGATCAGTTTGCATTTTCCTTCAAAAAGTTGATTAGTGAATTCCACGTTCAAAATATCATGCAAATCATCACCCGAAACTCTTTGTGGCCACAAACTGTAGTAGCCTTGAATAAAGTCTTGTGAGCAGGTACTATGTTGTGTTAATTGTTCCAACAGTTTCATAAAAGCCTTAACAACCACTTCCTTTATCAGCAATTTGTTCCAGCTGTTTTCTATGCTTTTGTCACTAACATCAGCCAAGTGACGTCTGTCTTTACTGATATCAAAAGTACCATTTACCAGAAACTTCAAATTCGTAGTGATAGGAAGAGGAAGAAAACAGAACAACTGCCCGATCACAGGCTGAGGAATGAATCCGAAACCATGTCTCTTCACGGGAACAGCTATTTCTGCAAATGGTACCAGTCCCTTCTTCATCACTTCTTCGGATTTTGATAGCTTCAGGCAATCTCCTACCCCAAGTGCAGAGCTGGTGAGCCATGTACAGCTACTTGTACCTTCATTCTCTATTGTCACATCAATCTCAAAAGATGTTGTACACTGGGTTGAGAGCAGGTCAGGTTGACTCGAATATTTTGCATACAGTTGACGCAACTCCTCTCCTCTGCAATCTACAGCATGCTTAGTAACTGTCATGCATGGCTTTAAGGTGCTCAGATCCGAGAGTGGGAGAACTTCATATAATTCTACAGTATTCACATTAGTTAGGAAAACCAGCAGCTTCTCGGCTTCTTTGAACAGAACTTGGGTCAGTTCATTAGAACTCTCTTGAGTGAAAGTTTCCTTAGATATTTCACTGGTTTGTGCTGTGTCCTCATTTCGGAATGGAAATCGAAACAAGGTACCATGGAATTCTTCCCCATTTAAACAGCTACACTCAAACACTCCTTCATAAACTTCCATTTGATCTCGAAACAAATTATTGAGATCAGAACTTTCAGCAATGAAGTCTACAAAGAGGCCTGGACTGTCTCCGTCCATAACGTCTTTAATGTACTTCTTGTGAGGGTCAAAGATGGTTAGCTGGCCTCTACTAACAAAACTGGGAAGGTCTGTCAAATGGTAAGTGGCACAAAATCCAAGACCAAATCGCCCAATCTTCGTCGCATCCCCTTTCTTAGTGGCTCCCCCTAGCTCACAGATGTTCTCAAAGTCCTTGTCACTGAATATACTGTTGTTGTAGGCATACAGTGCTGGTCCTTGCCAGTGTCTCATTTCAGGTGCAAAGAGTGTGTCTGTTGGATGCTGTCTCCAGTCAATCAGGAACTTCACTTCAGTAGCACCAGCATCATCAGCGTTCTGTATCAGTTCCTTGAACACATCAATATTGTCCTTGTAGTCGTCAATGATACCTTTTAGTCTTCTTGTCAGAGGTTCGCTTTGGCCACTCCTTTTAAACATAATTTTCTTGGGAGCTAATAGCTTTGTGGTTACCGGGGCAACACCAAAATATCTTGCCAGCTCCCCTGTCACCTTAGAATGCACAAACTCAAAGCGATCTTTTAGCTTCTCCTTCTTGGCACCCCAGTCCCTATCATCAAACACACACTCCTGTGGAATAAGAAGCTTTCCACTTTCGGTTGGGAGAACAACGGTTACCTTTCTTTCATCCTTAGCCTTGAAAAAGTCCAGTATTTTAATAACAATCTCAATTTCAGTGTTGCTAATGTTTCTGCTCGATTTCTTCATCTGCGAATGAATCTCTTCCAGGATACTTGTAGCATCACCAACATCAATCATGCTTTTGACTTTTAAACACTCCCACAATGAATGATAGCTATGCAAACATTCTAAATCGTTGGCAGTTCTCCAGTAGGGGCTCAGAGATATCATGGAAAATTGTTCAGGTAGACGATGTGATACTCGATTCAAATGCATAAATTTACATATTTTTCTGTCCCAAACGATTGGATGATTTGCCAGCATGTCTTGAATGACTTGTCCATGGTTTTGTGAATGATCATCAATAAACTTGTAAATCTCATATACTGTGGCATTGATCATTTCAAAATCATCATTGGGCATCTCGCCTTGCTGATCAGCAGACCAATCCACCAAACAGAGAAGATGCCTCAAAACTACATCAAGGGGTATGTCTCTCTTGAAAGGCAAATAGTCACCTGTCTGAAAAAGGTTAATGTCATCTGAGAGCAGTGGATACTGACTGAAAACTAATTTCACATTGCTACTCTTTGGTAGGTAAAGATCCTCAGGAGCTACAAATGTGCCTTCCCTTGAGCACCATGGGACAGTCAAGGTGGCAGGCCTGTTCTTGATGGGTAAGAATGGGACAGAATGCAGCATTTCAGCTATCTCCTTTGGTTTGCTGTGATTAGAGAGGTACAAGAGTATAGCTTTGCTCCTTGCCATGGCTTTGTTGATATCACAGATATGTACGATACTTTGAGCTCTGTTCACAATGTCCTTGCCTTCCAATGAATGTACAGTCCTCCTCATTCCCATTGAGTGAAGTGCTGCAATCAGTGGCTCCTCGGAGTAGTCCTCTGTTGGAAAAACCTCGTCTTCAATACTATACAATTCACACAAGGTAGGATCATTCCGGTCCATCAACTCACAGGGCATTCGAAAATTTCCTGAGGGTAAAGTTGGGATACATGATAAGCTTCTTAAACCCTCCTTCAGCCAAGGTTCTTTAGAACTGATATCCAGCAATATATACTTCAGAACTGGTTCAATGTCACTGTACATGCTAGAGTCACCCTTTCTCAACTGGCGAATGGAAAGGAACAAAGCTTCCTCACAAAAGTATTTGAAGGTTATCTTTGTCAAGAGATTGCAGTGAGAAATACATTCTGGAAGGTTGGCAACAGTAACATTTGATGCAAGCAAAATCTTGACAATACGAGGTAGTAAATGAACTAGCTGCTGATGTAAGAGGGATTCATCTAGAACAGAAACACAATCCATGGCATTCCAGGTTTTGCTCTCGGTGAATACTAGTTTCTTCCTGGAATCAAAAGCTTGCTGAAAGAAGGAATCTTGTGGAATCCACAGCTCATAGTATTGCTTTAGGATACCCTCTGTAACAGTCACACTCGCTGTGGTCCAGTGTGATGTAAACCAGTGCAAAATGGCTGCTAACATGTTCATTACTTTGTTCTCAATCTGTTCAATTTTCAAGATGTCTTCTTTTGACTGGGCACTTATGCGTCTTTGTCCATGTTTGACGTCAAGTGAATTCACAATGTTCACAGCAAACTTCCATGCATTAGGAAACAAGGGTGATTGAATAATGTCAAGAGGGAGGAAAGAACTCCATGACCCTTGTCCAATGGATTGAGGTACCCAGATACTCTGCTCATCATACATTTTAGCAGTGGAGGGTACAG
Source organism: Halisarca cf. caerulea (assembly GCA_963170055.1). Lineage (NCBI taxonomy): Eukaryota > Metazoa > Porifera > Demospongiae > Chondrillida > Halisarcidae > Halisarca > Halisarca cf. caerulea. Next base: position 975,262 of record CAUJGJ010000083.1, read on the forward strand.
CTATTGTCAACTGCTGTATCGATGGTATGTTTTCTTTTTGATTGAAGAGAATCCACCCACAGCTATGCTTTTTCTTATGATATTGAACATCTTCAGACCACTCAATATTCACTTCTTTTGATTTCAATTCTGAATCAGTGAAAATGGGACTAGTGTTGGCATGTCTCTTAATAGTCAAAATACATTTGGGATTTGTGGCCTGCTGTGTTTCTACCTTAGGCTGTTCATAAACATCAACCTTCTTAACTTTCCTGGTAAATAGTAGCATTCTGTCAGCAAGTTGACTAATTTCCTCCACCATATCTTCAGTCAAATTCTTCTCATGAACTTCCAGCACCCAATTGGATAAGTGGCTCTGAGCACTTCTTGTCCGCAGGGGTAACCTGAAAATGGTGCTGTTCAAGTGCGTACCACATGCGAGCTGTTCGACCTGTACATCAAACACTCCATTGAATGGTTCCAACTGATCGGAATAGTACATTTCCAAATTGTGTCCATTTCTTTCCAAATCAAACATAACACCAGACAAATCTGCATCGTTGGGTTTCAGTTGGGTAAGATTTCGCCCATGTGGATCGAGTACCAAAAATGTCTTTCCACTAATCAACATTGGAACATCAGTGAACTTGTAAACTGAGCTGAATCCCGAGGTATTACAAGGATGTCCATGTACATTCACTTGTCTTGCACTTGCATACCCTAATCTACAGATATTACGGACATCCTCATCACTGAATACACTGTTGTTGTAGGCATACAGTGCTGGTCCTTGCCAGTGTCTCATTTCAGGTGTAAAGAGGGTATCTGTTGGATGCTGTCTCCAGTCAATCAGGAACTTCACTTCTGTAGCACCAGCATCATCAGCATTCTGTATCAGTTCCTTTAACACATCCAATGTGCTTGTATACTTTGACATATGCTCTCTGATGGCTTGCAGTGGGGATGTAGCAAGATCGCTGCAGCAAAATTGAATCTTCTGAGGGTTACCTAGCACTTCAGAAAGACTACGTGCTCCAAAATGTAACGCTTGGTTGTTTGGTACACGTGAGTGCACAACTGAAAAGGAATTGACAATGTTAGGGTGCCGTGTGACCCATTCACGGTTGTCATAAAAGCACTCTTTTGCATATTCCAGCTTCTGTTGTGCATTAGGTAGGAGAATTGTGCCTAGTGGAAGATCTTCTGGTGTGGATGACAAGTGAGTGAGGATTTTTAGACATGTGTCCAAGGAAGTGCTTTTCAATGCACCTTTAGTCTGCATTTCATCAAGAACAGTAACATAGTCTGCAGGGAGAAACGTCTCCTTTATTTCAGAGGCCTCCCAAAGAATTCTAAACTTGTCCATTCCTTTGAAATCAGAGATACAATATCGATATGGTATCAATGATATAGGTGCTTTTAGGGCAATTTTCTGTATATCAATAAACCTTCCCTCATCTTCATTCCACACTTGTGTAACATTGCTTCTGATAGATGTAGTTTGGAGAAAGCTTTGGATGCAATTGTATATTTTCGGTATGGTATGTGATACATCCGTCACTCTGATGCCTGAGGATTCAGACACGATAGTGGCCACATGTTGTAGATGCTGGTGAACATCAGCGGATGTCACTTGCTGGCAGACACTAACTCCGTCAAGCAGACCTTGGTAACTTGATGATGGTAGAGGATGTACAGACCCAACAAGATAAGGGAGATCTGATGGCAAGACCACACTTTGCTGTAAAGCAACGCAGACTTGAGATAGACACAATGGCTGGTTTTTGCATTCGGAACCTTTCCAGTTACCAATGTACTGTTTTGGAGGTTTGGTTTGGCAATATATGAAACATATATCCTGTAAAGTCCCCCAAATTCCACTCTTCAATTTGTCCTGAGATTTGGCTACAGCAATGACTATATTCTCTGAGATTTTCCTAACATAACATGATCCATTCTGTTTGGCAATCCAAAGTGCTCTCTCTTTCATGAAGTCAGTAAAGATTTGTGGATCAGAGCTAATGCTTTCCCAAGTTTGTAAGCCAAGCCACTTCAATTTCTTTAAGAACAGGTTGTAGTCAGGATGAGGGAACATGGTGCGCTCACTCTCCACAAAGAACGAAGACAGCCTTTGGTCACTTGTATCCATGAGTTCTCTTGGGAAGTAGTGACCACCTACCATGGACGTAACTAGTTGTGTATTGGAAAGGCTTGATATCAAGTCCTCATCATCTTCCATGGTATGCTGTAGAATCCACAATGCAATATCTTTTTCAATGTATCTGTTTTGTGTAGTATTCACTGGAAGGTGACTTAATATGTAGTCTGTGATCAGCTGCTTTTCTCTGAGAGGTTTACGACGTAGAAGAGCAGCATAGCTGTCCGATTCCTCATCTTTGGTGATCAGTACAGGGAGTGGTAGTTGTACGTTAGGAGGAAGGACAACGTCAGGTGACAAGAATATCACTGAATTTGGGCAACTGATTGGAGTCTGTTTAGCATTTTCCACTGGAGCAATGGGGTAAGTTTGACTGCTGTGTATGGGTAATGACCTCAAAAATTTAACGTCATCCTCACTTGCAGTTTTTATACATTGGAAGAGAAATTCCCTCAGTGTGCTTCGCTCCGTGTTGTCCAGTTGTATGTTGATGGAATCAATTTGAAATGCTTCACAATTTAGGGTCTGTAGTAGTGTTTGAGGAGTAAGTGATGGCAGAATTCCAGATAGCAGGGGTTGAACTGCCATTAGATCTGAGATGCATTTTGAGTGTTCAACAATGCAAAAACCAAGCTTGTCAACAATGCTTGGGATTGTTGTGCTGCTGGAAAAATCCTTGTCACAGTAAAAGACATTTTGATTGTCTCCTGCACTCAAGGGTAGGAGCACATTCTCTACGCTATCTGCATCCAGTGAATGCACAGGTATGAGTGGTAGTCCATTGGCATTTTGTATAACAACCATCTGGTTTGGCTGTGCATTGTCCATTTCCTGCTTTGCTATCCATATCCAGACTTTGAGCAACCAATCTTTTGGAGGGTGGCCATCTTTTCCTACATTCCATGTGACTTTGCCAGCTGCAGCACACCAAGTGAGCATGGACTCCTTTAGGATGTCAGGAAACATTACATCACGATCTATCATGGAAATATTGAAAGTTCCTGTATTTGCGATGGCAACCAACATGTCAAGGACATCACTACTTAGCTCACTGGACACAATACGCTCCTCCAAACCAAAAAGAATGTGCCCAGCACTATCATCCAGTGATTTATGCATGATGTAGAGTTGCATTTCGCCTGCATGTTTGTGCATCAGAAAATGAGGTTCTGCCCTGCCTAGAGTAGGAATGACAGGAAGACCAATAAGATTGTCAAAATGGTCAATCCCTTTGTCTTCACAAGCATAGATGAGGAATTCTTGTAGAAGCTGAAGGTTTGAGAGGCATCGTTGTACATCGTGAGCATTACATCTGCTCTTGAGCAATGTGCAGACGTCTTTGGAATTGGCAATCTGAAGCACCTTATCCTCGTCGAAAGAGCTTTCAATGTGCGAGGGCAATGACACAACTGGCAATTTCAACTGAATAAACATTGCAACAATAATGTCTGGAATATCTGAGGGCAGAAAAACTGCTTCAGATGCTCGTACCCATTTCCCACCCTCCGAGGATGTCCAAAAAACTGGAAGCTGAATCAAACTCGTGGGCAAATTGGGATACAGAGCACTCCATGTGGGATTACATTTTATCTTTTCTACAACAGGCCACCACCTGTACGGAGCATGCACATCTGCTCCAGAGTATGAAAATAAAATACTCTTTGTTGCAATGAAGAAGGCATAGGTTGGGATGAGCAAACCTTTCACCAACTGTTCATTCCACTTTGCATCGTTTCCTTTGACGTCTCGACCAGGCCATTTGATACCGCGTCGATTGCTGTCTACACTGAAATACCCATGAATATTCACAGGAAGTCCATCTATATCATTGGGTAGGGGAAGGAAACAAAAAATGTATCCTTTTTGCATGCTCTCTTCAAAATCAGCTCCATCAATTACATTAAAATGATGTTTATCTTTCAGCTGCACAAAATACTGGTACATTTCAGTAGGTGTACTGAAAGGAACAACACAAGGAGGGATGCTAAGTTTCACAGGCACCTTTGTAGCAAGGCCAATCCATGGGGCAACCTTCAGCTCCTGTGATACTTTCTTCAAATGTGAAACACTGAATCCTATGGTGTTGCATATGAGCCAAGTGCATGTCTGAGGGTCAGTAGGGCCAAATTCGGAATGGACAATGTTACAGGTGAATAAACGTGTTTCTGACTGCTGGCGCTTATCCAATAGTGATTTTGCCCATTGCTGCATACTTTTAACATTCTCAATGGAATTTTCAGCTATTGACACAGAGAATATACATTTTGGCCGTGAATCCTCCCATACATATAGCTCAATTGAAGTCAGGTGCTTCAGGAACAGAAGCATACGTTCAGCTTCGAATTTAAAGGAATCATAGAGTTTGGAAGTAACATCGGTCTCTGTGTATATGGTTTTAGACAATTCTGATTTCAAACTAGTCGAATGGGTACGAAACGGGAATCGAAACAATGTGCCTTTAAATTCTTCTGCAGTGTTATCAAATCCAAATAAGTTGTTGAATAGACCAGCCTGGTCAATGTACTTACAAAATTCGCTTATTTTGAAAAGTTTTCCTCCCTCCACTTCCCCACCTTGTTTAATTTCATATATGTGGTGCCTGTGTGGATCTAATATTCCCACATACTTTCCACTCACAATAACAGGTAAATCTGCAGAAAGGAAAAAAATCCCACTTTAGACAACATGACTTACAGTACTGTATGCTGTTGTATGTAGGCAATATTAATAGGCAGCTATGCAGGTATGACATGTCCACTTTCATTGCGGAAATTGAGGGGTGTTTTGTGGTTTATGAGGTATTTGATACAATACTAACATCTAAAACTGGGAGTGTGTATGTTAGTCATGTGTTCTTCCGTGCGCAGGTATGTTATGGCAGAATTGAGGCTAAAAGGGGGCGTTTTGTGGTTTGACAAGGTATGCGATTAGATTATAGTGCCTCAGACAGTTTATCACGGTTTGGCCATGTGACCACAGCTTAAACACGACTATTATACGTCATTATGGGCTGAAACACGCGAGTATTTGAAGAGTTTGCCTCTCTGGACATGTGATATCATGTGACAAAGGCTTAAAGAAGCACTCCAGTCCACAAGGATTTTATGGCGAAAAAGGCGCGGGTCTAGATCTCTACGTAGATACTTAAAACTTTGTCAGAATATCGCTGAAGGACTGAACTTCAAATTCTGATTTGGGGAAGATTGTCGGTCCATCCCTTCAGTTTATGCGCAGCCACTTGTTGCTATAGCTGTTCTTTGCGATCAGCCGTGGACATAACAGCCGTGGAATGGAGCAGCATTTTCCCCAAATCAGAAAAGTAAGATTTGGACATGTTCTGTCTTCTGAATTGACTCGAGCGCTTAAATTCAGATGTCTAGACCCGCGCCTTTTGCGTTTTTTCCTTATTTTCGTATGGTTGAAAATCGACCATGTACAACACGTACGGTATGTTTTTGGCTCTTTAAATTACTTATGCACAAACTAGGAATGTTCAAAATACTATTTAGATGCTTTTTTGAGTCTTTTCACCTTCAGGAACAGAAAACAAGGCATTTTATACAAGCCATTCGAAAGCGGCAGCCATTTTGTTTTATGGCGAAAAGTGCCTTAACATACCTGCGTGACTATGAAAATATTCTAATTAAGTGTATTAGTAGTAGCTCAGCAGAATGGACTGATTGGAGCTTCACTGATCGCTAGAAACAGCAAGCAGCCACAAAAGAACAAAGTAATCAACCGAAATACAGTAACTCTTCTGGTCTCCATTTATGCTAGTGTCATATTTGTCAAGTGGTTTTACTAGGGTTTGCTGCACAAGTTATAATCTCTACAAATGATAGAAATGTAATGGCGAACACAAGACATTTATAACAGCCTGTAGCTGTTTGGGATTTGGGGTGTGCAGGCATAATATTTATAAACAACGTCACCATAAATGATAAACTATGTCACACAAAATGAGGACCTCATGGAAAATAGGGCAGTTCCTCTATGTACACAGATATGGCTACTAGTGAGGTCACATTCCAGCATCCTTATATGTATACAATATGTGTATATATATATATATATATATGCATACTTTATTAAACATGGTTGTTTTCCAATAGGCAAATCGAAACCAGCTTTTCCTGCTTAACTGCTTTCCTGTTTGTTAGACTTTCAGATTTAAACTACATTCACACCTGGTTTATCTGACACTAGTTTATCCGAAAACCTCATTTATCCAACACTCTGCTGTGAATCACCATCGCTACTAGCTCTGTGTGCAATTTACCCTGATCTTTGTGCTTTCTGTTTTCATCAGTCCAGCATATGTCGAAATTTACAAAAAATCGCTTGGGGAAAGTGTTACAGTAGAACTTGGATAGTAAGTACCCTCAAGGGAAGGAAAAATAAGTACTCACTATCAAAGGTACTTACTATCCAAGGTGCTTTCAATGGTATTGCATGAGGTAGGGACAGAGCAATGAGTACTCACTATCCAGGAGTACTTACTAACCCAGGTACTTACTAACAGAGTTTGACTGTATAATCAGGTACTTCTTTACTGCATGCACACTTATCAACAATTTGTGCTTCTAGAAGGGCAGAATAACAAGTTTTTTTGACTAAAACTTTCATTATGTTGGTTATAACTTGCTCCACAAGTGATTTTCGTATGGTTTGCTACTTTGTCATTCTTTTGATGTTAATTTCATGAAAATCCTCGATGATTTTACTCCACGGCAAAGGCAAAGTTTGTGAAAAACAACATTTTTTCAGCGTTGTTTTTCTTCCTTCGAGACAGAGTTACCATTATATTTATAACTTCGATCGTAGCAGCTAACATATGTGTAACTTTAATCTGATATGAGATTTAACTCCCATCTATTTGTATTTAGAAGAAAATGTCGAGTAAATGTGTAACTTCTCAGCGACAGCCATTTTTTTGTTTTCTCACGGGCGGTTATAAATACCCTGTGCATGTATTACATAATCTAATTTGTTTGGAGGCATAAACATGCCATGATATAATAATATATTTGGTCAAGTTTTGTGACAGCCATTTTGCATTACACAGTGAGACTTCTCTAATCCACCTCCTATAATCCGCCCCCCTATAATCCACCTCCTATAATCCGCCCCCCTATAATCCATCCTCCTATAATCCGCCCCCCTATAATCCATCCTCCTATAATCCACCCCCCTATAATCAATCCTCCTATAATCCACCCTATATATAGTTTTCAAAAATGAATTATATACATGTACTAGCTGAGTTTAAACCTCGTTAATCCACTAACTCCACTAATCCACCATAAAACTGACATTCCCAATTGTGGCAGATTAAAGAGGTTTCACTGTAAATACCCTGTGAACATAATAATAGTATCATCTGGAAGGTACCTGACCCTGTTAGCAAAGGTGGCTGTTAGGGTACCCTATTAATTATGCTTCATACAATAGACAGGGCATGCAGAGCGGTTTCATGTAAGATCGGTGTGACCATGAATCACAGTAGGAATTGGAGCTCCAAAATTTTCATACTACTCAGCACTACACTCACTCCACAATTGACCCACTGTGTGCTAGCATACAGTAAGTCAATCATTTATGCAAAAATATGACATGATTTGCAACAGTGAAAATCATCAACCAACATGAACTGACAAGTTCATGGCCAATGGCTGCACTTGTTGCACTGATCAAAAGTTGCACAAGAATGTCATGGCAATTGTGGATCAAGTCTGTGTTCAACTTGAAATATGTTATTTGTAGATGTTGTGAAAAAAGGCACATTTTGAAGGGCGTATACTGATGTTTGAAGGTCCTGATTCTTACGACTGGAATTTGCCATCTAATGTTTCTGTGGTACTAAGGAATGTGATCATATTACAATACTTTTGTGAGCTAAATCGTGTGATTTGCGTGACCAAAGGATGACTATTGCTAGTTGTGACGTGCTGGTGAATGCTCTTCTAAAAAATGGATCCAAACAAGTGTTAGTGCTGAACGATGGTTAAATTTTGTGTATTATTGTGAATTGTCAGGTTAGGTATACTTGACGTGTATTTGTAGAGCGAATGCCCCTGAAAATGCTTGTGTACAGTATGGATTATCGATAAACTAAGCGAACAGTGTGATCACTCGTAATATATATAACTCAAATATTTACGAATGGACTGTTTGCTAAGCTTATCAGCAATTTGTGCCTTACAACAAGTGATCAGAAAGGTATTCTTGGGCATTACTGCTTACACAACCGCACAGGGGATACCTAACTAATAACCTTTGTTCAGCACTATCAGAATCCGTTGAACCACAATAATAATTGCCTGTTGGATTGTTGGAGTCGGGGACAAGATACTGCTGTTATACAAATCGAGAGATGAATACAAACGTCCAATCTAAGCCAGGTTACAGCTTCCGTGAAGACACCCTATATGTGACGTGATGCAACATAATATGCTAAAGTCACCTGACTTGGTGTGACCAAGAGAAGAAGGAGAATATTTGCAGGAGTGAAATTTCCTTTCAAAACATGGAGATGTAAGCATTTCACCAGAGCTTCGTGTATTTGCAAGCTTGTTAACAAAGGGTAAACCTAACTTTTCACTGTAGGGCCACATAAAAGCTTGTTCCTTTCGTTTTATGTACATGTGTTTGTAAAATATTTCTCCATTGCAAAAAGAACAGAAATACATACAGTCAAAGTCAGAAATACATGTAGTCATGAACCTCTAAGTTAGTTACAACATTGGACCAGCTAGGCCTTATATACTAACTCACTAAGTAAACTCAAATGTTATGTTAAAGGTATCAAATAACTGCACTGATATCTTGGTTTTCACCTACCAGTGATGTGATGTACTGACTGAAAACCTATTCCAAATCGTCCCACTTTTAATATATCTTCTGCCTTCCGGCTCTGTGATAGATCTCCTATACTCTCCCAGTCATCAGCTGTAAACAGAGCATCATTGTATGCAATCAAAGCAGGCTCTTGCATCGGTTGAAGAGAAGGTTTCCACAGATGATCGGTGGGATGTTTGCGGGGATCAACTAAGAACTTCACACAACTCGCTCCAGCATCATCTGCATTCTGAATCAGCTCCTATTCAATAATAAATAGAAATAAATTATGCATGCCTCTTATACCAAATGTGCTCAAATTTTCACCGGATGAAACTTATGTGGTTTTAATGGATCAGGAGCTATGTGTGAAAGTTATAGCTCACACACTTGTACAATGACCAAAATGGCCGTCAAAGGAACAAAGTTTATTATAAAGCACTGCATGCAGCACTGTGGTCTATTCCCTTAATGTCTTTCGTCTACATAGAAAGTTCAAAAGTATATTGCAAAAAATTAGTCTTATAGACTAGGGTGTATAAAAACCATTTAAAAATGGTACAAGGATGTAGGATTGACACAGGATCGTGCAAAAAGCCATTATCAAAAAAGGATTCTCCAAAAACACTTGGAACAAGGTTAATTTGCAAAACCGGTACAGGGCTAGGTGGGCAAAGGGCAAGACAGGCATTGGGCTAGACGAGCATAGGGCTACACATGCATGAGGCTAGATGGGCATAGGGCTAGCTAGACAGAGTTTAATTGGATTGAGTGCACACTGTGCAAATTCCTACATCCCGCATGTGCAGCACATTATACGGTACATATGTGCTGCGGGATGTAGGAATTTGCACAGTGTGCACTCAGTCCAATTAAACTCTGTCTAGCTAGCCCTATGCCCATCTAGCCTCATGCATGTGTAGCCCTATGCTCGTCTAGCCCTATGCCTGTCTTGCCCTTTGCTCACCTAGCCCTGTACCAGTTTTGCAACTTAACCTTGTTCCAAGTGTTTTTGGAGAATCCTTTTTTGATAATGGCTTTTTGCACGATCCTGTGTCAATCCTACATCCTTGTACCATTTTTAAATGGTTTTTATACACCCTTGTTCGTGCGTTTTTTCCTTTTATAGCGAAACGGTTGCTTGAATAGGTTTCCACTGCAGTTGAGAAGGAACACGATCAAATCTTGTAAGATAAAGAAACTAGAAATCTATGCAGTTACCTGACTAATATCAATGTACCCATCTAGAAACAAATGATTGAACGAAAAGAGCGCTGAAGTCGACGATCATCGAAGTGCAGACCTTGTGCACGTACGCGTATGTCTAGTCTCGCGTAGCCATTTCGCCGATCTGAAAATGGCTGATCCGGCGAATGTATGGGATTTGCCTATTAAATTTTTTCGCGCTTTAGAAGTGTAGGTGTTGCTTCAAAACCTACAAAAGGCACTTCGCGCTAACAATCGGAGCTCACTGGCGAAAGATGAGACCTCTGGACCCTTTGTGGCGACCTGTAGCCCAGTTCGAAAAAACGACGAGAAGAATAAGAAGAATAAGAATAATCTTAAAATGGTACTGGTGTTGCGTAGCCATACATTTTCGTCAAAAAATGCAAAGTTCTTTAAAGAAATAGGCCTACGAAGGGTTTTAACTACTTCATCTTATAGCTAGTGTGTCAAAAGGTACCAATATCACTTTTAAATGTTACTAACTGTACTGCATCGTTAGTTTTCAGACGAAAACAAAATTTGCGCTAATGTATGGTGGCCATGTTTTTTCCGTGTCAATCCTACATATGGAGTACTACCGTACTCCATAATAATAGAAGCATATTTGAACACATACAGTACAATATCTATATATATAACAGCTGCTTGTATGTTATTCATACAGGATCTTCTTTTGCCTTCATAATTACATTGTGTGTATCTTTATAAGCTACAGTACATGCCATCTGCAATATGAAACTTACAGTAAAACCTGTATGTCTATATAACGACCACTCAAAGGACCAAGTGATGGTGGTCTTTGTAGACAGGTGGTCCTTATACAGAGGTGCCTTAGTACCACTGAGGTGGCCCATGAAGCAGCTTACAGTGGTCACTATAAACAGGATTCACTGTGTACTAATGCCCTTACCACCAATATCTCATACTAGATGAATGTTACATATTGAACATTACTGTAATTACATACGTAGTTTTGAAGCTTCCTGTCATCCTACACCACATTCAAAAGATGTCTGCAGCTTCCAAGGAGTGTTCCAATAACATGGCTTGTACTGACACAATGACAGAATTCCAATCGCTATATATAGAGATTGGTACCCTAGTTCTTTATGAGTCACTCACTTTTAAAATTTGACCTCCATCTGGATACCTTTCTAGAATATCTTTGATTGTCTTAGTGAGAGGTGGTATTTGCGTACCAAATCTTTTCGGTTCCCCTGCAAACATACATAAAAGCAATGTATACGTATATATAAAAACATCAAAATAAATTAATACTAGTCTATTGATAAGTAAAATTAACAAAAGAATGACTCTCATTTGATAGTCTTGTACCCAGACCCACTTCAGACCGCCATTTTATTCTCGCCAGGAAGGTGGCCGGAAGTGGGTCTGGGTACGAGACTACTCATTTGATAGCCATTCAGGTGGCTTTAGGTTCAAAGTTTAACCACAGTGCTGAGACTTCATACACCATACACAGTGGTAAACAGCTGCAGGTTTTTATCTGAGAGAATAAGTTTTATTAGACTTGCATGAAATATTGCAATCTCCCCTTAATATGAATGATTGCCAGGTAGATCGAGTGGCATATATGCATGTAATCACACAGAAATACCATCACTGTTGTTACCGTAAGACCTCTTGCCGAGCGTTAGAGGTCAAATCATGGACCCTATATGGTCCAATCATGAAGTCACAAGTACAGAATACCTCAGTCTTGTCCAAAAGGAACACGCAGTAGTATACAGTCAAAACTGTTTACAACACCACCATTGGTTCGACTGTTTGGTGCTACTATAACCAAATTGTTGCTGTAACCAGTACACATGAAATTTGTACAAAGACCAGTGATTCAGAAACAGTTCCCAACATGTACCAGTGTTGTTGTAGAGGGAATGATGTTGTAGCAAGTGACCTTGTAAAGAGATTTGGTTATATAAGGTAAAGGGGGGTAATTTGGAACACGCTGGTAATTTGGAACAGGGCCTGTAACTTTTGTTGTGGTTGAGTTACCCAACAATTCTTGCTACTGCCAAACTTTCATGGAGACAATACAAACGAGAAAGAATGGATGTAACTTGTGATTGAGACCGCTTTTGGCTGACTGTTCAAAATTACCTGCTGTTCCAAACTACCCCCCTTTAAAGACCTTACCCAATCTACAACAATCGCTTCTGTACGCCAACACTAATTGCATGTGTCAATGATGTGAAGGTCCACATTCTAATATAATTTTCACGTATATTACAATAACTGCGGCTTGTATCACGCAGTTTAGAGTGTCGATATATGCGTATAATAATATTATACTCACTTCGGTCCGACTGAGCAGGCTGGGCCATAACGACCCGTGGAAAGAGTGCAGTCTGTGCACGGGTTTAATCTTAAAGTGGATCCGATCCGATAGATGAACTAGTCTGTTGAATATTCGCTTCAGGTTGTCCGTCTCAATCGAAATACACGTTATCAAGTCTTAGATCCTTTGTACAAAACAAACTGGTTTTTCTTTCTGTTAGGATTAAACCATCAGAAGAAATTGCTATATTCCTTTCGCCTACGGTTGTGGTTTAGCCAGATCAATTTCTAAAGAATCAAGTAATCAGCTCAGTACTCAGCTTCTACGAATAGTCATCACGTGATCCAAACATCGCGCGTCCACGTGGCATCACAATTATGTGCTAGGGTCTATGGTGGCATGCTTATAGTTCGCATTCTTCCGTTTATCCCTCCAAACTCTCATCTCTAATAATTAATAATAATAATAATAATACTTATTATAGTAATTTTACTTCCAAATCATGTCCTTAATCTTTAACCTCAATTGTACTGACAGTGGTCCAGTTACTTGTGTGTATGTACATATACATACGTATGGATACATACAGTATCAAAAGGTGCCAACTCATATGTACGTATGTAGTGTGTACATACATGAAATGTCACAAATGCAAAGGCATGTACGAATGTACAGAGAAACAAACACTCAGCAACACATCTTTACAGCTGTAAGACTATTGTTCAACACGCCTATAGTGATCCTCAAAGCAGACTGTTCAAAAATAGGTATAGGGAATAACTTTAGTTTGCATTGCATCCGACTTGATCTGTGAAAAGCTGCACAATTGGTGATTTGTTAAAAGCGATTTTCTGAGGAATGTTTATAAAAGCATGCAACCAACTTGTCTAACAGCTTTCAGTAGCATCTCTAGGTAAACTCTCAGAAACATGTACTATGTATACAGTACATGTATGTACGTATGTAAGTAAGCATTCACCTGTGTGTGCATAACACGTAAGCCTATACTCCAGCAGTTGTATGTACATACATGCATGCTACAACACTTACTGCTTTCTTCGGAGCCTCTGAGCATGTGCTCTGTTCATACACTCCTCCTCTGGTACTTTGAGCTCTACAATTATCATTGGGAGAATGTAGTGCTTCTTGAGTAAGTCAACTTGGGACTTTGTTTGCGGCCAACCATCCAACACCATCCTTAACAAGGAAGAGAGAGAATATCCATGAGTGGTATGTAGGTGTGTAGGTGTGTAACCTTGTACTTAAGTGGAATCTCTGTAATTCTACTAATGTGTAAATTGAATTCTGACTACTGTACAGTCAAACATTCTCACAACAACACCACTGGGTCCACTACAACATGCCTCTATAACCAAGTTGTAGTTGTAACTAGTACACTTTGTACAGAGACCACTGAAACAGTTCCCAACATGTGTGCTGTTGTAGTGTGAGTGACTTTGTATCACATGATTTGTAGAGAGGTTTGACTGTAATTGTCACGGGGTAACGTCATGGTGGTAATTGTCACAGGAAGCACAAAGTCTCTGAACATCTGCCATAAACCAAATAAATACACATCATTTGTATACAAATATCTTCAGTCCTGCGCATTTATAACTGAGAAACTGAGTATAATTTGTATTGCCAATAAGTAGCTACATTGCCATCAATACCATGCAATTCATCCTGAGTCGCTTTCACTCCCTTGGAAATAAATTTAATAGAGATCCTAGTTAAAAGCATATTGAGGCATACATACATGCGTACATATATACCATTTCACCATTTGCATATGTGTCAGAGTGTACTCTTACTCTTACAAAGACACACAACACAAAAATGATTAAATTTGTACACTGAAACTACGTACATACATACATATGTACATATGTACGTACCCCCTGGTGTTGACCTCCGCCTCCAACATTTTCCTCTCCAGGGCTGCTACACACAACTCATCCGGGATAGTCTCTCCAACAAGTAGGTAAGACCTGCATGATCTGTTCTGCCAGACTGCTATCAGGAAACTGCATCAGCTGGTATACCTCAGAGCCTCTCCAATGGAGAACTTAACCACACCTAGAGTTGACACCAGTTTGTTCGTAACTGCAAACAGTACGAGAGGGAGTGGGGACATGTGTGAAAACATGGAATGTCCAAAGTAACTTAACATCTGTGTACCTGAAGTTTTACCAGACTTTGGAGGTCCAATAATAGCTATTTTTGGTGGCAGGAAAGCAAGAGGAGGTGGTTGGGATGTATATCTGTGCGGATTCCCAAGAAAGGTTGTACTAGCTTTGTCCGAAGAGAGATAATATATCCTCTGTCCCAACACAACAGGAAACTTCTTTGTCGGTTGGTTTGCTGTGTACTGTGTCACCAGCTTCCAACATCTAATGGCATAATATTGTGTATAAATTACCGTACATTGTACAAATGTACACACACACACAAAATATGGTAATAATGTTACTGTATGCCGGATGTACATACATACGTATCTACGTATGTATGCACATACGTAATACGTACATACAAACATATGTACGTAGTGTATGTAAACGTGCAACAGAAAAGTAAACAATACATGTCTTTGCACTAATTCTGGTGCTGCATGAAAAGTATGTACTGTACATACATACATATGGTGATAAAGGAAACAACAGACGCAGGTCATGTACAGAGATATGTACACAACAGCACTTCCTGATCATGGCGAATAGGTCCTGTAGATACACACGTGATTAGAAATGATGAACATCAGACCTACGTATGTGCACTTGCATGTACCTACCCACCTACATGAGTATTATAGCAGTGTCTCCCCCCAAAGTGGGGTACTAGGCACTTTGCCCACTACATTCTGTGAAGCTAAGGCACTCACCAAAATCCAGAATCAATGTATTCTAATAATAAGCATAAGATATGTGAAGTCTTGATTGGATGACAAGATCATTGGCCTTGATTTGTTTGCTAACGTTTACCAATTAATGTTAGAAATTACTATGCAATACACACCAGTGGAAACCCAGTTATGAGCCAGTTGCAAATAAATCGACCAATCAACAAAAACTACATCTTTGTGCTGGTTACGGATCTACACAAGTCTTTCTTGCAAGTACATATAGAGGGGGAGTATCAGAGGCTACAAAGAACACTAAAATGAGGCAATCAAACAATCTACTGTTCTGTTTAAACTACAGTAGAAAGGCTAAAGGCCAAGCAGCACTTACGGCTGAGGTCGTATATCTATGATTGAACTGCAACTTGCAGTTCATACTGTGAGTAATAAAAGACAACGGTCAGACAAAATTGCTTATTTTGTGCTATATACTCCACCAAATAAAGGAGAGCACAAGCTGCTCATTAAGCTGTGCTGAGAACAAGACAAAGGTTTGCTAGGTTTACGCAAATCCCTCGTTTCTCTTGCTTTGATTTTTTGAGGAGTAACACTGATTATAGTGCAAATTGGTTACCGTGGACAAATGAAATACAGCTAGTGTGGATGACTGCAGCACATCTAGACAGGATACGTACAGTACACATGTACATATGTGTCTCTCCGTTAGTTCGTTCTGCACGATACCACAAATAGGATTGTACAGACTTACGTATGTGTACTACTGTACAGTACTCTGCATGTGTGTACATGTCATTTGACAATGTGTAAATGCTGCGTAATATTATTGTGATTAATTATGTTAAGCTTGTTAGTACAATCCCTTAGTTATATTTTATATAGCATCTATGCACATGTATCTGTATCCTGTGTAGCCACCCAATATCGTTTTGTGTGCTTATTCATGCATGTGTATGTATACTCTATGTACGTATGTACATACGTATGTATGTACTGTTGGTACTGGTCTCAGAGGTCACAAGGCATGTTAAGAAAGAAATAGGTTCTATTTGGTGAGTGCAGAGTATCATACACAAGGAGAGCTGGGTAAAAGAAGTATTAAATGAGTTTAATTGTAGCGAGTCTAAGAGGGGAACTTTCTTTGTCCAGTTCCTTTTACAGACCACACCAGGGAATTGTGTATGTATGGGCCTGTGTTGTGTGTTACCAAGGTGCAAATATATGGTGTGATTGTCTGAGAATTGAAATTCTGTCGGCCCTGGTGGATAATACTACATATTCATTTCCCGTATACAGATTTACATGTATGTATGTACATACGTACGTACATACAAACATACATATGAATGTATGTACTTCAATTCCTTGTAGTACATATGTATATATACTGTTTACTAAGTAATTTGCATTTGTGTTTGACTTTGGTATAAGACCTAAATACAAACGTATTCACTTAGTCTTTGGTGTGCGTAGCATAGTACATAATTACATATACGTATATACGTACATATGTACGTACATGCTTTATTGCTAACATACAGATCATACCAATCAGCAACCATCATCAGGCAGCCATAGGCACAACTACTGTCAGCATACGAGTGTACTGGACAATGAATTTGTGTATTGGAATACGTAGCTGGAGGCAGTTTGCAATACTTGTAAATGAGTGTCTTACCTTTGCAGTGTGGATTTTGAGATACCCATGTACAGTATGTGTGTTCTGGTCTGCAAATTCTCTTCATGAAAGTGTTGGATCGCAGTCAACTCCAGGCCCCTTGGAGATGGATTTGCTACATCACACACAGGTTAGCTGCTACACTTTTACACAGTTACCATTGCTTTGTGTTCATTGATCTGACGTACATAGTTTATATCCAGCGTTATGCAGGAATACGTAAGGCATATCAAACATAGTACAAAGATTTGATTGTTTGTGCTTCAAACACACAAGACTATAATATATAGTGCATGTATATAGGCTGTGATACACATTAATTTGTTCTGTTTGATGTTCCTCTTGTTTCTTTGCAGTGACTCCTATGTATTCAGGTTGTGAGCAAAGCATACAATAGCTACGTACATAATATAGGAAAAGTTTATTCCAGATGTGGCTGCTGTGCTAATTTACAGACTTTTATACTATTATTATTATTATAATATATATATAATCACTGAAAATAGAATTGTTGTCATAAATTATAAATTTAAATTTGTACATGTAAAATGTTTTCAATATAAATTCCATAATATATTCATGCATGTTTTATATGCATTTCTTGTAACTTGTATGACATTGTATGGGGTACGCGTCTCTTATAATTATTATCCTTGATTAATAAAAGCTTGCTTGGCAATGTATTCTTACAAATCTTACATTATTGGTACTGATCATGATTCAGATAATATGCTAGATAGATACAATACATATAATATGTGTATATACAGTGGAACCTTGAGCGCTGAGCTTGAGTAAAAGACATGCATGTACTTTGGGGAAAGACGGGTGACTGCTACAGACAAACATATTGAATCAGCTGATTCAATTAAATTGTTTATTATTCTCTGAGAGGTAATAGACATTATACTGGGACATATATTGAATCTTATAATTGACGACAGTTATTTTAAGCATGCAAAGAAAAGGAGCCCCATATCTTTTGGTATATTGTTATAGCTAGCTTTGTGCACATGCAGCCATAATCAAAGGGTTAATTATGTATATGGGCTTGCAATTGCATATTAATAATTGTTTATAATTTGTGTTGCATGCATGCATGTATACAGAAAGACAATAATACTATGCAAAATTAACTTTAATATATATTCGTGCATGCATGCTTGTGATTTTTTTGGCAAAAATCCTTACTGCTTGCAATTGGTAATATTATTATAATACAAGTCTTAGATTGCATGCATGCGTGCAATTTGATCCCATTATAATAGTACAGTGGAATCTCATTATAACGAACCCCATGCAGGAGACACCGAAAATTCTTCCCTATATATATCAGAAATTCCCTACATATACCAGATAGACTTTCATAGTAGACCACTAACTGCATTGGAAACATGTATATTTGTTCACTATACACAGGTAGAAATTCGCTGCAAGCTATATAGTGTTCTTTATGACAAGTTTCCACTGTATATTATAAACCATGATAATATAATACGGCAATCTGAAACCACATGCACATGCTTGCCATGCATAATATAATACAAAATTATGCAATATTATATTTACACAAAAAATATAATGCCTGGTATAGATAACTATATAGTAATGCAACATTTAGTCATTAACTCTACAGTCACATATATCGATCCAATTATTTAACACTGGTTTATCTGGCCATATGAAAACCTCATTTATCCAACATGCACTCTAGATCTGTTGGGAATCCCCACCACTAATTATAAGCTACAAGTATACACAAATTTTAAATTATACACGATTTAATTATAATCCAATATGTACACCTGCATGGTTTATATACAACACATCTATATGGGTGCAGATATAGGATAAACCATACAGACTCCACTGTTACAGTATATTATAGACTAAGTATAACACTGGTATGTACAGTATTATTATGCTATATGCATAGCACAAGTATATTCTTAAATTATAATGAAGCATATAATAATCATTATTACACTCATAGGCAATGAATAGTAAAGTTAACAATTAAAGCTAATTAATTTTATTATCGGACAAAAAAGAATTACTGCTACATATATATAATTGCAAATCAAGGCAATGTTGATGCTATAACTTATGTAAATCACATATGAAAAGTAATGAGGTACTCAGGGTATGCCAAATGATTCTCATTGGTAACGTAAATCTCCAATCCATCTGCAAAAGCATGTACAGAATTGTACCTCCGTCGAACCTGACCTGGCTGATGCAAGCCAGCAGTGGTTTCCCGTTCAGGAGGAATGTCGTATCGCACTGACTGACGTCCATGGCTCTTTGAAGCACCTGGAGATACTCTAGCTACAAGCATCTGGTATTGGCTACTTCCTTTGTTGTAGGCATACCTTAGTGAATATTGAACATTGACAGCAAAGTAGTTGCCATACCTCCACAAGCCATTTCGGCTAAATCTCATGTCAAAACCAGTTTCACTTCCATAAATCATCTCAGGAGGAGTGCCTCTAGTACCATGGAACAGCATTTTCTCACTGGTGTCTCTCAAGTCAACATCTCTCTCAAGTTCTTGTCTACGTTCTTTATATTTGGCCCACAGCTCCTTATTCTGTATCCTTTCAATGCAGTGAATTTTTATACCAGGAAGTGTATTCTTAAAGAGTACAGCAATTCGTTTATATTCCGGACATTGGGTTTGACTAAATAGAGATCATAAATTGTGTTTTCCGGCAAGAGGATCCAATCAGGAGGGTAATCTATGTTAAAGAAGAAACTTGCTTGTATGCATGAGATAACAAAGAACTATATACACATGCACTTATGCATGCCCGTATACACACACACACACACACACACACACACACACACACACACACACACACACACACACACACACGCAAACACACACACACACACACACGCAAACACACTGTCACACACACAACACACACACAAACACACACACACACACAAACACACACACAAACACACACACACACACAAACACACTGTCACACACACACACACACATACACAAGCACACGCACACACACACACACACACACACACACACACACACACACACACACACACACACACACAGACACACATGCACACACACACACACATACACAAACACACACTAGTATATCATTATGCTCACTGCATGTGCAAACCTAATCCAGACACATGTATGTATGTACTGTAGGTACTGGTCTCAGAGGTCACAAGGCATGTAAAGAAAGAAATTGGTTCTATTTGGTGAGTGCAGTACCTCATATACAAGGAGAGCTGCATCTGGGTAAAATGAAGCATTAAATGAGTTTGTTGTGAGGCTAGGAGGGGAACTTTGTATTGCCGAGCACCTTTTATAGACCACACCAGGGAATTGTGTATGTGTGGGCCTGTGTCGTGTGTTAATTACCAAGGTGCAAAAATATAATGTGATTGTCTGAGAACTGAAAGTCTGTCAGCCCTGGTGGATAATACTACTGTAGGAATCAAAAGTTATGTTGTAGTTAGTTAATGCTATTATGCTATTTTAAAGAAATCGCATAAATAAAATTGCATTATGTTTCATGTCTGATACCAAACAATACTGCATGTCAAGAAAATCGCAAAATTAAAATTGCATAGTATCTGTGGTGGTCAAATTACACAACTTTAGTGCCGCATAACTTACCGATCCTACGGTATTTACTTCCTGTATGCAGATTTACATGTACGTATGTATGTACATATGTACATACATACAAACATACGTATGTATGAACATACATATGTACAAACATACACATGTACGTATGTACAAACATATACATGTATGTATAGATATGTATGCTTCATGCAATTCCTATACTGTTTACTAGGTAATTTGTATTTGTGTTTGACTTTGGTATTAACAGACCTAAATACGTATGTATATGTTACACTCAGTCTTTGGTGTGCATAGCACAGTCTATATATATATATATAATCACATATGTACATGCTGTATTGTTAACATACAGATCATACCAATCAGCAACCATCAGCCTGCAACCATAGGCACAACTACTGTCAGCATACTGAAGTCATAGGAATGTACTGGACACTTTTTCATACGTACAGTTCATATGTAGTGTGAATGTGACTGCCCAGCAATCCCTTTGACCATGTAGTGCATATGCATTTGTGTATTGGAATATGTAGCTGGATGCAGTTTGCAATGCTTGTAAATGAGTGTTTTTGTGCATGTACTGTACATACCTTAAAGGCTTTGCAGTGTGGATTTTGGGATACCCATGTATGTGTGTTCCGGTCTGCAAATTCGCTTCATGAAAGTGTTGGATCGCAGTCAACTCCAGGCCCCTTGGAGATGGGTCCGCTACATCACACACAGGTCAGCTGCTACACTTTGCATGTCATTAAGTGTACAGTTACCATTACTGTGTGTTCATTGATCTGACATAGTTTATATCCAGCAACATGCACAATTAGGTAGGGCACAACAGAAGTAATACATAAGGATTTGATTGCTTGTGTGTCAAACAGAACACTATAATATGCATGGATGTAAGTATATAGACTGTGATGCACATCAGTTCTGTCCGATGTTCCTCTTGCTTCTTTGCAGTGACTCCTACGTATTCAGGTTGTGAGCAAAGCATACAATAGCTACGTATGTACATTTAGGGAAAGTTTATTCCAGATGTCGCTGCTGTGCTAATTTGCTGACTTTTGTACTATTATAATAATCACTGAAAGAAGAATTGTTGTCATAAATTGCAAATTTTGTTGTAGAATGTTCCCAACTTCTGTATATTTATGCATGACTGTTGTATACATTTCTTGTGACTTGCATGTATAGGGTGTCTTAATTACGTATCCTAGTTTAATGTTGTTTAGCTTCATTGAATTTTATGTACATACCATATGGTATATTACTAATATTTATTATTGGTGCTGCATGCATGATCAGGCCGAATCTACTATAGCATCTGTTTGTGGACTTTGGACAAGTGTTCTTCTAGGAATTCGATAAAGCAATTTGAATGCTAAATATCGAGTTTCCAAAGAGAATTAGAGGTAGGAATCCCCAAAGAAGACTTTCTTAATTGGTTTGTGATGACAAATTCACTTCTCGCAGGGGTGAAGGTTGGCTTCTTTTGGGTTCGATTTATGTATTATAGCATATTTTTTTAGAAAGCTCAAAGATTTTTCCTAAAAACATGCACAAGTTTCCAACTATAAAACTCACGGTGCATGAGTTGTATTTGATCTTTTTGCAATTGTGCGGTTTTAACTCATTAATTTCTTGTAAAGGGGGGGGGGTAATTTCACAAGTGGGGTTCCAGAATTTCAAAACTCTGTGTACAGGTCCTGGGGAGCTAGAATTTTAACATTAGGTCCGGGGGGGGGGGGCTGGAATGAGGGCCGGAGTGCATGGCCCATTGCAAAATTTTAAATATGACATGCACTGGCACCCATGTTTTATACATTATAAAATCGTTGTATAATCCTACCACCATGGTATTGAATGCTATATTTATTTATTTGTTTATTCAATTATTTATATATATACATATACATTAATAATATACACATACATAGTTTTATATTAGATGTAATCACTTGGAGCTTCAATTGAGATGAATGTGAAATTAAGCTGCAAGTGACCAAGAGCAACCTATTGCTGGTATACACAGCTTTAGTTAGCTACCAGTTTTTATATAGAGCAAACTTAATGTGGATTCATTGACGTTGTTATAGGAGAAGTACCTCCCTTCCCATCCCCATTCAGCATTTCCACTATACCCCATATCCACCACAAATGTAATTCAGGCTGCATTCGATTTTCCTTTCCCACCGGTTCTGCTGGTTGACCAGATGAATTAAAGCCACAGTATCTGAAAGATCTGGTAGCTTACTCACTAGGTGAATTCAAAGCATCTTATATTATAGGTTCTTTGTTTCACTATAGCTAATGGAGTTTATCAATCTCATCATGTATCCATGGCCAAGGAGAGGTCCCATGCCGTGTGTGCACGTCCTTTTTGGACCAACCCTGACAGGTTTGGGCAAGAAAGACGGAGGTGTTGGGCCTATTGCTGTAATTGGCTGTGTTTTAGGTCGGTTGGCTACAAAATGATTGTGCAATTGTGTTTTTGAGAAAATGGGTTCCCTATGTTCCCCCACCAACTTGGTGGTTTTGGGAGTGCTTTGGGTGCTGAAGGTGCAGTTCCTGCTGCTATTGGTCATACCTATCCAACCTACAAGACGGTCACACAATCATAAATTAAAGTTGGATTTCAGTAATGCCTTAACAGCATGCATTAGGTGTGGGATCTGATGCTTCCTTCGGTACTGGCAAAAGCACCAGAGCTTTTTCTCCTTGCTTTTTGCTCTTACCATCACCCTGCCCTCCTCTTTTTGCAATTGGAGAATTCACCATCCCATCAACAAAGGGTGTACAGCAAAGCAACCCACTAGACTAAGTGCCAATTACTTCTTTTCTGTTCGCCCATCCATGAAATCATTACCAACCTCAAGTAGGATTTTAATTAGTGTCCTCTACCTTGACGATGGTGTACTTAGGGGTCCAGTTGAAGAGATGAAATCTGATGTATATAATGAATTTGGAGAAAGCTGCCAATGAAATCAACCTGTTGCTTAATCATGACAAACCAGAAATCTATAGCTGTTTAGGGTAACTACAATGTCATCTGTCTACTCATTGACAAGAATGCTCTGACAATCCTTAAGATTTATATGTCCTCTGAATGTGTCTCCGTGCAAGCTTTATATCACCTCTTCTGCATGGGTGCCTTTGATGGAATCTTAGGGCTCTCTCAGAGTCCATCTGTAACATTCAGCTGCAGTTGACTATGTGAGCTGGATCCAAGTGTCCTTGCCTATCAACCTAGGGGGGTTGAGTATAAGGAGTGCCACACTGGCACCCTCTGCTTTCTTAGACTCTGCTGCAGGTACCTTCTCAATTGCCCTTGCTCTACTTCCTCTAACACTTCCATCCACTCCCTGCCCACATAAGGCAGAAGCACACGGACTCAATCTGGAAGCCCAGTTTAGACTCATCAGACCAGTCCACTGGATCATCAGTTGGCACTCAGAAAGCTTAGGACAGATCTGATGTGGGTATATACACTAGCTTGTATCCAACCATCTGTTCAGTGCAGCAGACTCTATTACAAGAGCTTGTCTCTTGGCATCACAGTAGAAGGGGTCTGGTGCATGGTTCAATGCCCTCCTCTATAATTTCCACTCTTGGTCTTAGAATAGACAGCGACACAATATGGGTAGCAGTTGTATGGACTCTGCCTTGGCCCAACCCTCTGTTACCCACCTGATTGTGCCCAAAATATTATGCATATTACATTAGTTTGTAGAGCCAGTGTATATATCTGAGACAGACATTCATGCCCTGTGCTGCTGTAGAAGCCAAGTAAGGTTGCCCAGACATGCTCATTTCAATGATATTGTCGAGTATGCCATGACCTCTGCCAGCATCCCATGCTCCTTGCAATTTGAGCTCAGGGTCCTCTGTGGAGGAGATGGCTGGTGTCGATGTCCTGATGGTATATGTAATTATATAATATTATCTATTTTCCCATGGACACGGGGGCAATGCCTCATCTGGGATGCTACATGTCATGACACCTTTGCCCCCATGCACAAACATCCTACGTATTAACTTTCCTGCAATCTTGCTGGCAATAATATAGCTGACAGATCATGCAAGCAGCAGCAAGAAAATGGATCCTATTCTAATCTTTCCCAATGATCCCAAATTTGTGTGCCTACTCGCAATCTGTCGAATCTTCTGGATCATCTGAACAAGAAACTATAGCTCTTGATTTTATTTGTGATCTCAAACAGCTGATCAATGCATCAGACAAAAATCAATCCACAATCATACCTGAAACTCGAGATCTGCCAGAAGATTAATGTGCATTCAACAACTCTGTTTCTGTCTATATATTAGATTATAATTATATTTAATTACATAGCTCTATATATAGGAATTGTTGTGATATATTTATAATATATGCATAATATTTTAATTCCCTTTGCTGTTCTGTATCTGCATGGTTGCATATGCATGATGACCATAATATTACTATTATTTCTAGTAAGCATTATACATATGCATGAATGTGCATGTATGTTGAAGGAATCACATGCATGCATGTGATTCAATACATATTAATAATATGCACAAATATAATCACGTCTATATACCACCATTTTAATAGATTTCACATTATACTCCCTATAAATTATCATAATTATAATAGTTACATAATATTATTATGTACTGTATATATAATGTACCTATATAAGACAAAATTATTATTATTTGATTTATCTATTATTAGTTGCTATGTAATGACACCTAATATCATTAAGTTAATCTATGTTGACAATTTAAATCATGCATGTATGTCACCTTTGGAAAGTAATGAGGTACTCAGGGTATGCCAAATGATGCTCATAGGTGATGTAAATCTCCGATCCATTTGTAAATGCATTTACGGAATTGTACCTCCGTCGAACCTGACCTGGCAGATGCAAGCCAGTGGTTTCCCGTTCAGGAGGAACAACATATGGCACTGGCTGATGCCCGTGGCTCTTTGAAGCACCTGGGGATACTCTTGCTACAAACATCTGGTGTTGGTTGTTTCCTTTGTTGTAGGCATAATTTAGTGAATATTGAGCATTGACAGCAAAGTAGTTACCATACCCCCATAGGCCATTTCGGCTGAATCTCATGTCAAAACCAGTTTCACTTCCATAAATCATCTCAGGAGGAGTGCCTCTAGTACCATGGAATAACATTTTTTCACTGGTGTCTCGCAAGTCAACATCTCTCTCAATTTTTCGTCTCTGCTCTTTATACTTGTCCCACAGCTCCTTATTCTGTATCCTTTCAATGCAGTGAATCTGTACTCCAGGAAGTGTTCCATGGAAGAGCTTAGCAATTCTTATAAACTCGGCAGAATTTCTTGAGACTGTATAAAGCTCCCATGCTGATCTTTGTAGTGGATTCCAATCATGAGGGTAGTCTATTTTCAATGAAAGGGGATACAGGAGATATGGTATATATAGTTAACAACACCTTTGCATGTGCACTGTCTATAAGAACACAACTATAGTGGAAACTGTGTTAGTGGTCACCTCATGAAAATGGCTAACTGCCTAAAATGGTCGCTGACTTCCATGCAGTCCTGAACAAGCAGCCATCTATTCCCATATGCATACATCATATAATCTGTTTAATCTGATGAACTGTTTAATGCATTATACGTAATTATACGGTCACCCTTCTCGAGTGCCAAATGACATTTCACACTGTCTTATATGGTCAAGGAAGCAAAATTATTAAAATTGAGATTTAAACCTAGTCTCCCCTAGCCAGATCCATTCTTGACATGGCTGACGTAACCAGGAAAGCATCAGTCATGGCGAGAATAGGTCTGGCTATGTCAGACGGATTCAAACCCGTGTGCAGTCTTCCTGGATGGGAGGCAAGGTAGCAGAAAGAGACAATTGCAGACAATGCCATTCACACCTATTAGAGCATGTCTCTTCAACAGCCTACACATATCCCAAAATATCCCTGTATTCACAAAATCGTACAGAAAAACAATGCCTATCTGAAATCTACGCTGAAAGCCTAGTGACATCAGACATTTTCTTTTGACTATATACATATCATTAATAATATGCATAGCTTTACTGTAATGAGTACTAATAAGAACCCTGGTGATGCAACCACCTGTACAAAAACAGCCAGGGAAGTTCAGTCCCAATGGTGCATGTCCACATTAGACAGGTTACACTGCTGTGTATACCGTTACACAAGGCTAACTACTATGTGCAGATCTAGCTGTAAATTTGATTAGATCAGCATGTGGTCGCAGCACATGGTATAAGATATACAAAAACATTACACGACGGGCTTCTCACCTGTATCAACTTCTGGCAACACAATGTTATTCAAATCACTAGTTGGAAAGACTTGTAGGAATATCTCAAGTTCAGCAACTGTTCTCAGGAATGTACTGGCTGAGTGTAACACTTCTTTGGCAGTTGACACCGAGTGTGTGTGCATTGGAGGAGATGGGGGGAGATTGCTGTCTGGAAAACGACAGCAATCGCCATGACGACTCACAAACAATACATGACTTCGCAATGATACTTCTTTTATCGACTCTGGACAATCAGGATGTGAGCTGAGGATTTCACAAAGGTCCACAATGTGGTGGTAAGAGGCCAAATTGTGTCTTAGACCACAGTAGGCAAGGAAGACAGCTTTCAGTGCCTTTTCTACCACCTCATGGGCATAGAAGCAAACAGCTTCTGGATAATCATTGCCTTGCCCTGGTATGGGGACTGCTGTACTTGGTAGGAGGTGCCGTGCAAGGTTCAGGTCCCGCCATGCCTGCTGTAACCACATTACCGCATCAGAAAGAGATGTGGTAGGTTCAGGCTCTAAATCCATGCCCCCCTGCTCTCCTTCTACTAATGCATATCTAGGCATTGGTCTGCTGGGCCCAGTTCTAGAAGGCCTTGAATAGCTTGACACTTGCGATGATGCAGCTGTAGCTGAGGTGCCAGCTGGTTGAGGTGCAGGTGACCAGTAGCTTGAGCAAGGCAGGCCATGTGTACCTTGACTTGGTCTTGCAGTCCAAGAGCTGTGAGCTGAGTAAGAGAAGTCTTGACTGCTGCCAGTGGCTACAAATGGTTGAACTCTAGGTTGATTTCTGCCTAGCATGGCATCAACTTTTGCTACCTGCTTTCGGAGGAACTCTTTGTTTTCTTCCTTGCTCTGATCTAATTCACTCCTGATACACTGTAGAAATCCATCCATCAATGCTGCCATTTTCTGAGATAACTTGTGATCAATGACACACCAGTAGTGTATCTGAAAGAGCAGTCTTTCAATGGCAAAATACTTTTGTACATCGACTGAGAACGATCTCAGAACATCCCTCACATATTGGGTAAACTTTTCCTGGTTGTCTAGTGGCAGTTTCAACATTACAACTTTCTCGCTGGTATCTGTAGTGGTAGTAGGTTCACTAGAAGACGTAGTGCTGAGCTGCGACTGTATGGCACTCCTCTGCCCAGCCAAGATGTACTTGCATACCAAGAGACAGCTCACATTCGGTAGTTTGATGTCATCCTTTGTGACAAGACTCAAAACTGGTGGCATTGCCTGTGCAACTGGGTTTGATGCACTGATATTTTTACAAATACCTGTTATCATCGTAGCTTTTATCACACCATCTTTGTCACAGTACTTCACATACTCGTCTTTTCTAAAGTTGCACAGAATTAAAAGTTCAAAGTCTTCTTTTATAACAGCATTGCGATCACCGATGATCCCTGTATCCTGAGTGGGTTCAGGTCTGTAGCGAGAGATGTGTTCATGATCCAAAGCTGATTCTATCTTGGAGGGGTCAGATATCTGCCTCATGATAGTTTGAAGATGGTGAGAGTCCTGTATGTAAGGACCGACACATTTGTGCAACTGAAGTGCAATTCCATCCAGCACCCGGGGGTCACTTGATCCAGAGGTATCATTGTCATGGAAACAGACATATAATTTGAGCAAGTCTGAAGAGGAATCCATTAAAGCAACTTCACTGGTTCCTTGGAAACTCTGCCCTTTGTACGAAAATTTAGTTTCTATCTTTCTGACACAGATGATGCGAAGGTCTTGTATTCTCTTTGTCAGTTTCTTGTGGTCGTCAGTCACCTTGCTCTTGTGATTCATTATTCTGAGGAGACCAGTACCAAATTCTTCAGATGTAAACAATTCATTTAATGCTATGACATCTTCACAATGATATCCAAGATTATTTTGTTCAGCGTAGAGTTCCATGTCACAGCGATTGTACCTGTCGTTCAAAAGGTTTGTGTCAAGGTTTTCAGTGACGAGTTCAGTGAGCTTTTGAACCTTGAGACAGGGTGGAAGACTGTCGGATGGAGGATGAAGAATAAACTTTGGGCGCTTTTCTTCGGGGATATTATCTCTGAACCACTTATCATCGCACAAAACCAAATCAGTAGTTGGCAAGAGTTCTCCACTTTCTGATGGCAGATAGATAACGCCTCCATTTCGCAGTGTTCTTTCCACATAGTCAGTATTGTCCTCTGGACCACTCTGCAGCAAAGTAAGGAAGTCATGATAACCATGATTTACTACATTCTCGAGGTTAGGGTTCTCATTAAACAATTGATTTGTTTGTCCATTCAACTCTTCTCTAAGTTGTCGAAAGAGAGACACGAAATGTGAGGCTGTCAAAGTGCGCTCAACACCAACTGTCTCTCTGAAGTGCTTTAGGCTGGAATCATTGAGGTAGTCAGGCACCGTATGAATGTACCGACTGTAAGCCCGATTCTCATGAGTGACACGCTCAACAAGCTTACAGCCTTTGACTAATTGGTAGCTGTCCTGTGATGGTACAAACACACAAGTTGCCTCCTTCAATTTTACAATAATGTCATCATCACTTCCGCTGACCAAAGTATTCGAGAGATAGTCATAATGAGCTTTAAATACATTCTGAAATGTTGGAATTGCATTTCTACATGATTCATCTGAGGTTAGTGTACATGTACCAACTATCCGAGCTAATTTGAGAAGGTTCCCGGCAACCAGCTGCGGTGTAATACAAGTAGCAGACAGCATTCGTAGAACACTGTTGAAATCACTTGTGCTGAGCCGATGACTGATGACAAGTGAATCCTTTACAACTGGTCGACATAGGCATACCAACTGAGAATCTTTCTTGCTACACAAAACAGAATTTCTGAAGCAAATGCGTTTGCTGGTCACTTGTGGTGTAAACTGTGCATTTATGTTGAGCAAGGCTTTTCTGATATCCTCAGGGAAAAGTGAAGGAACAAAACGAATGGACTGTATGCCCTCCAAAAGGTTTCGCATTCCCTGCTGATCTGAATTACACATTCCTTCAGTGATCTTAACCTTTATCTCAGCCAGAAGTGCTTTGATAGCTGTGTCATTTGTAGATGGAAGGCCAGCTGCCACATGAGCAAACTCAACTACTTTGTTTACATCAACTTTTACTACCAAATCCAATTTCCGCAAGATGACTAGAATGACCTCATCATTCCAAGGATCTGGAGGGAAGCTTGCTTGCTTTAAGAAGCACTTGAAAAGCTCAACTACAGGATCGAACAGCTCTGATGGACTCACTAGCTGTGATGGTGTGCTGGGGCTTTCAATAAATGCCTTGAAACGTAGCAAATTGTACAAGTCATTGGAGTCCCTGCTATTCATGGCAGCAATATTCTTCAAGTGATGAATTCGATCAGAAGTATGTAAATGTTCAAAGTGTGGAACAACGATGTACTTGTAAGCCTTCATATTAGTATCCATGGCACAAATCCCAACACTTTCAAAGAACTTCTCACAACTTTCATACAACAATACAACAGTTACTTTGTCATGTAGGGTCTTCATTCCACATAAGATGTGCTGCACATTCTGTACTGCATACACTTTCTCTTGGGGGGGAGCTGGTACCCACTCTTCAGCTGTAGACTGAAAAATTGGCAAACGCCTCAGCTCATCTTGATACTGGCCTACATTTTTAGCTTGTTGTGCAAAAAGAATGAATTTTATAACATCAGCTTTGTCCAACTGTGGAAATGTCTGATATTGGCCATGCTTGTGTACAGCCACTACTAAGGCTGAAAGGACATCATCTGAATCCTTACTATTGGCCAATATTTCCTCAACATAATGTGACATAACAGTACTAGTACGGGTTTCTGAGTCCTGGCCAGAGGAATGAGGAAAAACTAAGGAGAAATCCACAGTTGGGACTTTGAATAACTGAAGAAAGGAATCATTTTGCCCATAATCATTCAATACACTGCACGCCTTTAGCAAGGGCACCAAAGTCCTTCGAGAAGTGGGTAGAATGGCTAATTGGCCAAACACCTCTTGGGCCTGCTTTACCCTGCAGTGCTGACGAATGTAGTCCCACAGCAAGGACAGAGTTCTTCTTGTTTTATTGCTAAACTCAACTTCTCTGCCTCGAGCTACACATCTGATCACATTTTCAGCGATGTATTCAGGAGTGACATTTACAATCAGCCCCACTTCCTCCATATCTTTAATAATACGCATGGTCAGGTCAGGATGAACAAACCTACCCCCCACAGCTTGGTCAGATGGGTCAACAAGATCTACATACTTCAGGTTGAACAGAGGCTTGTCCAGATCTATGCATCTGAATGTCCCAGACTTGGTGAGCAACAGAGGGAGACCATCTAATTCATGGACATTTTGCTTGGTCAAGTCACAAAGAACAAAAATCATCAAATCACTTATATTGGGTACAATGTTTTCCCAATAGTCATTGTAACATGATGCAATGGATCTAAGAGCTTTCCTGACTAATGCTGGGGTCACACTGCCACGATATGATGGTACCAAGCCTTCAGTGGTGCGCTTCAGATGGTTTGGGGCTTGCGTTAGCTTTATTCCAATGGCAAAAAACACACCACACAAGGGAGAATTGTGATCGTAGTGAAACCACCCTTTATTCTCACATTGGTCATTCTCTGTTAGAGCATACCAACATATTGTGTTGCTATAAGACAGAAGTACTTTAGCTTCGCTGGAGACAAGAAGCTGATAGGCACTCTTGGGTAGGCCTTTCAGGCATTCCATTGAAGGAACATAATCTGATTTTAGAAACAAATTGTAAAACCATTTTACAATGTCATGTGAAGCCTTCAATTCCTCCACTTTACACTTGGCCCTACAAAGTAAGGAAACATAGGCTTTCGACACAATTCCAGTGATCAAGGTTTGATTCCATTTATTGTCATCAAGATGGGTTCTAGATGGATCAATGGAGAAGTGTCCATGGATGTGAAAGCAACTGCTTGTCCCAACTGGGAGGGGTAGGGATGAGAATAGCTTTCCACTATGAGAATGCTTGCCAATGGGTGTAGCCACACCCACAACGGGAAGGAGACGGAAGTCATCGTAGCTATCTTTCAGTACTAGTTCATCAATGTCTCCTCCCCCAAACCTCTTGCTTACCAGCCACTGCATAACTTTGACAGGTTGTCTGTGTTCACTGGTAAGGTCGTGTTCTTCAGTGGTAATGTCAAAGACTTCTTCCACTACCTTTGTGGAATAACCATTCCCCATCTTTATTTCGGCAAGTGCCTCAATATATTTTCTCGAAAATTCAGTTTGTTTGACTTTCTCTGTAGTATTTGAAGCAGATACAGTCCATGCTTTCTCAGTATCACCATTCGATGTGATAGTACAGAACGATATTCTCTTTAGATGGCTGAGAAACAAAAGCATACTTGATGCCTGCTCTCTAAAAGTGTCGGACAAGTCATGAAGAATTTCCACTGTCATCTTCCTTCCTCGGTTCAGAGAAGTATCATAAATCATTTTCTCACATCGAGTGAGTGGCAACCTGAAGACAACATGCCCATTAGAACGGTCATTAAAGCTGCCAGGGCAAGTGTTCTTCAGCATACTCATGTCAGTCTGCAGAAAGGGCTCAAACTGGTCACTAAAAGCTTCATAAGCATTGGAATTTTTCTTTAAATTCATTCTTTTTCCTCCCTTTCTTTTCCCTTTGTACTTTGGTAAGAATGCTTTGTTGGGATCAAAGACACAAAAGTTCTCAGCTTGGCTGTCACTGCCAAATGACAGAAACATTGGGCAATCTGTGACATGGTATGCCACGTTGAATCCAACACCAAATCTACCAATTTTGTTGGTTTGCCCGTCTTTGCCTCCCTTTCCAAGCTGTGTGATCCCTTTAATGTCATCATCAGTGAATTTATGATTGTTATAGACAAGCAGTGAAGGGATAGTCTGCAACTTCCTCCAGTTGTCCACATTCTGATCTGTCTTAAGGCTACTCACAGGTGGAGGACTGATGAGAGATTCTGTCCCAAAAGAACGTTTGTCTACAACAAATGCTATTTCGGTAGCTTCTGCATCATCTGCATTCTGAATAAATTCCTTGAAAATTGTCACATCTCCCTTGTACTGCTTCAGTAGGTTGTTCAACCGAGTGGTCAAAGATTCTTGCTGCTCAAACACCTCACTATCTGAGTCATCATCATCAAAGTCACCCTCACTCAGCTGTTCAAGAGCACAGGTTAGAATATCTTTCACACCTAGCCTTATCGCTGGTATCTTTGGTATTGATGCATGCAAATAGTGAGTGTCTGGAGGGCAGATAGCTGCCAGCTTCTTCTGTGCAGGTGTTTCATCATCATCATCCCATTCACTACAGACCAACATTTCTGCTGCATGCATCACACAATGTCTGTCTGGTAGGTAGTATGTTGTGGGTGCAGACTGTGGGCTTGACTTCAAGTATCTTGCAATGAAGTCTACAAGTTCACGAATAAAGCGTAGCAGGTCCTCCGAAACAGGTGTGCTTATGTAATCTATGGTTGCTATTTGGGTCAGAACTGACTCCGCTTTGGCTTTATTCAAAACATGATCCACTCCTGTCATACTGAGTAAACGAGGGCAGTCCAGTTTGACTACAGTCAAATATGGATAGCAAGCGAATCTACATGATTGAACACATTGGGATGGCTGTTGAAACTTCCTATCTACCCAAAGGAAACATTCCTTCTTCAATTTATCAATTACTGGAGCTGCAACATCTGACACAAAGATGTTTAAGAACCGTTCGATATGAACATATGTTTTCTTAATGTGCTTTTCAAGGAACTCAGCATCACTGCTAGAATAAGGATTACTGTCTTGAAATGCAACTCCCCAATGCACTAGGGTGAGCAGATGTTCTAACACCAGCTCTATGGGTGGACTAGATTTCATATAAGGTCCAAACATGGACAAACAATTTCGGTCAATCACCTTTTGGTCTGGAATCATTCCAAAAGTGAACACTGTGCTAATATGTCGAGGTGGATAAACTTCAGATGGTGCAGCAAGCATCTTCCCACTATGCCATGGCAGTGACAAATTGTGGGGTCTTGTGAACAATGGAAAAAACTCAATTTCGGCCAATTTCTCAAGGAGGATTGTTTCTTGCTCTGTAGTATCTTGGCTAGAATGCTTAGACTCCAGATATCGACAAAATATGGCACAGTACTTTTGAACCTCATCTGAAGGCAGTGTACTGGCATGCTTAGCCCTATCAATGACATCAACATCTCTAAGGATGTGCTCACACATTCCCAAGTTCTTTGATAAAGTGAACTTCACTGCTTCATGGCTTAGAAAGCTGGGTAGGGGAAATCGTCCTTCTTCCACAGCAAAAAGATGGGAAAAGGTTTCAGTTGGGCAAATGAGATCTTGGGGAGCTGACAATCTTCCATCGGGTTCACATGGAATGCATTCTCTCTGTGTCAGTGCCTCCTTCAGCCAGTCTGATGTTAGGGATTCAATGTCATTCAGTGTTTTGTAGTGCTCAAGGAGGAAGAGCAATTGTCTTAAGCACCTCACTTTTTCAATGATTTCAAGGTTTGGAAGGAAGACTTTTGTGACATATTCTTCAACGGTCACTGTTGATTGGACATAGGTTTCCACCTCTGCAGCTTTTAGAGCTCTTCTGGTGAGATCATTGATATCTGCAATCTTGTAGTCAAATTGAACCAGGACATGAAGAATATCAGTCCGAGCTGTGTCAAATACATTATGAAAGTAGAATACATCTTCCATGAACTTCACATCATTGAGAGGAAGCCATTTTCCTCCTTGATAAAGTGACCAAACAATAGGATAGCTACATTCGAATGCTGCTCTTGGGAAAGCATCTTTCAGCTCCTTACTCAGAGGATGAGCAGGCTCTGACAGTGGCCACATGCTGTAGTAATCTCTTAGCACTGCATCAACACTATCACTGGGTATTGGAGACATCAGAGTCACCATTTGTTGTAAGAGTTTTAGGATTGCTGTTGGACCAACCTCACGGATGAGTAATTGATTCCACGACTCAGTGCTACTGTCTTGCAAGTCAACAAGGTCCCTGCGATCCTTGGACACTAAAAACTGGCCATTAACAAGGAATTTGTGCTCAGTGGTAATAGGAAGAGGAAGATAACAGAACACACGGCCCTGATCCAAGGGCTTGGGTATCCATGTATTGCTGTGAGAGCGCTCGATTTTAGCTGCCACTTCAAACTTTGGACTCAAGCTTTTGTCAGTTGACAACTTCAAGTTGCATAGTTTGCAGCCTTGCAGTGCCTGGGCGGAGCTTACAAGCCAAGTTGATATGACGTTCATTTCCATATCTGATTCAGAATCTGATGTAATCACCTCAATGCGCAACTGCTTAG
This sequence comes from Halisarca cf. caerulea, assembly GCA_963170055.1. Lineage (NCBI taxonomy): Eukaryota > Metazoa > Porifera > Demospongiae > Chondrillida > Halisarcidae > Halisarca > Halisarca cf. caerulea. The sequence goes on from CAUJGJ010000083.1 coordinate 1,010,615, forward strand.
CTGAGATGCTGAATTTTTTTTTGGCTTGGGTGTATGTTGAGGCTGGCATGTCATTGAAATCATCCCTTGTGACCTTCAACACAAGCTGGCTATCTAACATATCAGTGGATGTGTTGACATGGAGTTCTATTGTCTTCACATTGTTCAGAAAAAGGAGAATGTGGTTTGCATTCTGGGTTAAGGATTTCACTAAATCTGAGACTGCTTGCTCTGTAGAAAAGGTATCTTTCCAGATTTTACTTCTTGCAGCAGCTTCCTCTGAGCGAAAAGGCAATCTGAACAGTGTTCCATCGAGCTCATTTTCAAGACTGCAGCCAAACACATTCTGGTACACAGAAACCTGATCATAGTAGTAATTATTCAGATCTCCCGATTGCTCTACAAAGTCAAACTTCAGTCCTGGTTCCTTAGCTGCCACCAAATCTCCCAGGTATGTTGTGTGCGGGTCAAACAGTACCAGTGTACTGCGGCTCATAAAGCTTGGAACATCTGTTATGTTGTACACTGCACAAAATCCAAGACCAAAGCGACCTATCTTCATTGGGTCTTCCCTTTTTGTGGCTCCCCCTAGCTCACAAATATTCTTGAAGTCCTTATCACTGAATACACTGTTGTTGTAGGCATACAGTGCTGGTCCTTGCCAGTGTCTCATGTCAGGTGTAAAGAGGGTGTCTGTTGGATGCTGTCTCCAGTCAATCAGGAACTTCACTTCAGTAGCACCAGCATCATCGGCATTCTGAATCAGTTCCTTGAAGACATCAATATTGTCCTTATAGTCTTCAATGATGCCTCTCAGTCTTGTTGTGAGGGTCTCTTTGTGACCGGCACCTTCTGTTGTTATCTTTAATTGAGTTGGAGAGGCAATTTTTCTTGAAACAGGTGTAATTTTAAAATACTTTGCAAGTTCTGAATAAATCTTCTGATGAGTAAATTGAAATCGTCCCATTAAAACCTGCTTCTTTGCACTCCAGTGACGATCATCAAATACACATTCATGTGGAGGAACTAAGATACAAGTTGCTGTTGGAATCAATACTCCTTCAAGTGTGTATTCACTTCTCCTCAAGCATTCCAATATCTTTACAGCTAGATCAACATCGGGCTCATCTATGGGTGATTTAGATGACATCTCCTTCAAAACAGCCACACAGTCACTGACATCATGTGACTGCTTAATACCAAGTTTCTTCCACATTCTCCGAAACTTAGCCAAACAAGGGATCTCCTTGCCTGTCTTGCGATATGGCATGAGGGACTGAAGGGTAACAGGTGCATCAATGGCTACTTCTCTAGAATCAATAAACTTCAAGGCAACATTATCCCATACGAATGGCTGATCACATACACTGTGAAAAAGTTCTCTTGCAACATCCTCATCATCCAAGAACTCATAAATTGTCATAACAATTTCATTTAGTTTGGTGATACCTTGACCTCCTCCATTCACATACTCTATGAGATTCTTGAAGTGTTTTACTACATCACGGTGAAATGGACGGCCTTTGAACCGAAACAACCCTGAAGAGCAATACTGAGCTAGGTCAAAATGTAAAACAGGAGAATGTGTGAAGATAAGGTCCTTCTGCTTTGGAAGGTATGTTTCAGATGGAGCTGCCAAAGGAGGAATATCGATTGCTGAAAACTCACTAGTGTGAGTGTAAAGAAAGCGAACCTGGTTTAATTGACAACAAGCATCCTCCACTGCACTGTCTCCCTGGGCATGTAAGGACAGGTATTTTACAATTTCCAGTGATCTCTGTTTTGCTTGATCGAGGGGTAGTGTAAGAACGCTCTCAGCTCTTTCAACAATGTCATCACATCCTAGCCTGTCCTTGCTCATGCCAAATTCACACAATACTTTCTTAATGGTCTCACTCTCCAGGTACTCCTCCACAGGAAATCTTTCATCATCCATACTATACATTGGAGCCACAGGGCTACCAGGTAATATCAGCTTGGAAGGAGTCACAAGTGTACCTTCTGGCTGGGTTCGAATACATTTATGAGAACAGAAAGAGTCCTTTAACCATCCCGTTGTGGTGTCTTCAAGCTGAAAATATCGGCACAGCATAAACAGTAGGTGGTGGCTAATAGTTTCTGCATCAAACTCAGAAAGGTGACTAAAGAAGTGCTGGTCACAGTAGCTTTTGAAGTGAATCCTCTGTGATGACCTAATGAAATGCTTGCTGACAAGGTTTGATGGAAGACTGGCAAGAGGTACACCATGGTTGGTCATGACCTTCTGACAGAGGGATATCATTTTAGAGTCAAATACACCTGGTTGGTACCCCTGTTGTAGATCCTGAATGAAAATATCAGTGACACACTTTAAATCTCCATTGTCTGTAACTACAAGTCGTTCAGTGGTGTGTGGGATATAGTCAATGAATGCATTCTCAACAAGTGAGTCTAAATCACTGCCCCCTTCTTCAACTAGTGGCCAAATGGAATAGTAATTCTGCAGGATATGGTGATGATCCTCAGCAAGATTACTGTATCCCTGGCAAAGATAACTCAGCAGTTGAATGAAAGCTTGGATCAAAACATCCTTTATCAACATCTTATTCCAACTGTCTTCTGGAGTCAGTAGGTTCTTCAAGTAACGTCTCTCCTTAGAAAGTTCAAACGTTCCATTTACTAAGCACTTTAATTTGGTGCTTACATTGTGATGTGGAAGAGGAAGGAAACAGAACAGCTGGCCTTCTACAGGTTGCGGTACCAAAGTTAAATTTTGCTTCATAACAGGTACAGCTACTTCTGCAAAAGGAACACAGCCTTCATTGACCACATCCATGAACTGACGTTGGGTCTCACTGACTTGAAAGCCCACAGCTGAAGATACCAACCACTCCCTGTGTGGTGTACCACCTTTAAAGGTTGACTTTATGGTAAACTGTGAACTACATTGGGTAGCCTTGGATCCAGAGGTGGAAATGAACTCCTTCATGATATCTCGAGATGATGTCTGTTGTTCCTTTGCTACATGCCCAAGGATTGTTGGCTGATTTTGAGGCTCTGATGTAGATCTGTCCAGTGTGTAAAGTTCAACTTGCTGCACATGCTTCAAAAACACTAGTATAGTGTCAGCAGCTTCAAGAAAGGACTGCAATAGCTGGGCAACGTGGCTCTTGTCAATAACGGTAGATGAAATTTCACTACTTTTAGCCGTATCCTTATTACGGAATGGGAATCGAAACAAGGTACCTGAGAATTCAACTCCTTTAAAACAGCTACACCCGAACATTCCCTCATAAGGTTCCATCTGATCTCGGAACAGATTATTGAGGTCAGAGCTCTCTGTCTCAGCTGCGAAGTCAATGAAGAGACCTGGACTGTCTCCATCCATAACATCTTTAATATACTTCTTGTGAGGGTCAAAGATGGTTAGCTGACCTCTACTAACAAAACTGGGAAGGTCTGTCAGTTGGTAAGTGGCACAAAATCCAAGACCAAATCGCCCAATTTTTGTTACATCCTCTTTCTTTGTGGCTCCCCCCAGCTCACAGATGTTCTTGAAGTCCTTATCACTGAATACACTGTTGTTGTAGGCATACAGTGCTGGTCCTTGCCAGTGTCTCATTTCAGGTGTGAAGAGGGTATCTGTTGGATGCTGTCTCCAGTCAATCAGGAATTTCACTTCAGTGGCTCCAGCATCGTCAGCATTTTGTATTAATTCCTTGAATACATCAATAGTGTCCTTGTAGTCGTCGATGATGCCTTTTAGCCTTCTAGTTAGTGATTCATTTTGACCACTCTTCTTGAAAATTGTGACCTTCTTAGGTGCTAATAATTTGCTGGAAATTGGAGACACACCAAAGAATCTGGCTAGACTGGAAGTCACCTTCTCGTGAACAAATACAAATCGTTCCTTCAAACCCTCCTTTTCACTCCATTTCCGGTCATCAAACACAGTGCAGGTTGGCTCACACATTTTATTAGCTGATGTAGGAACAAAAACAGCTTGTACTCCTTGGCTTTGTAAAAATTCTAGTATTCCAATTGCAATTGAAATATCTTCTTTACTCAATGCTTCTTTTGATGCCATCTCCTTCAGAATACTTTGACAATCACTGGCAGAGAACTCTTCCTTGACACCCAGAGCACGCCAGAATTTTTTGAAACGTTTGAGAGACCAAACATCATTGGAGGTCCAGCGATAAGGATGTAGATTTTTGCAAGTCAAATCTTGAGGAAGGTGAAGAGCAACTTGGCTAACTGACAGAAAACATCGTCTGTCTCTGTCCCAGACCACAGCTCCTCGAAGTGGATGGGATTCTACAGTGGCTTCCAGGTTGTAGTCGTCATTTAGAGTGGAGTATACTTCCTCGATACTGGACTTCAGAAATGAGCCAGCCAGTGCTGAATCATCCACAGGTAGAGATTCAATGAAGTGCACCATTCTATGAAGGTGATCTAGTATAATTTCTGCAGATGGTGTGGATAAGTATCTCAAAGGAAGTTCATTGGCATCAGGATATCCCACTACAGGATGCTGTGTGAAAACCAGAGACTCACAATCCAGCTTATACAGCATAGATGGGGCAATAAACTCCTGGTTGCTCTTGTACCAGCATTTTGACCATTCAGCAGGCGCTGACTTTTGTGGGAGGAATGGAATCTCTGACAGCCTATCTAAAAATGTCTTGCTATGCATATAGCCAGACTGAATGTAGTCCCTCCTGTACTCTGACAGCAAGTAGGTGACAAGATGTCTACTTCTCACACTGGCCATATGTATGTTTGCCTTTTGTAGTGACTCGATTGAGTGGGCTCTCTCAAGAACATCATCTTCGGACAAGATGTCAGAAATCATGCCAAAACTTTTAAGGGCATCCATTACTTCAGGAACTTTGTGGTACTGGTCAGTAGGAAATCGCTGGTCACTGTCTTCGTAAAGATTAGCCAACATCTTCATATCTGGATTAATCAGTCTGCTAGGAGCTAGCAGGGTTCCAGCTGGTCTAGTTGGAATACACTCAACATGACCCAGCAGTTCTTGCAGCCATGTGTATCCCCTGGAATGCTTGAGGATACTTATCAGTAGAGAGTCTCTTGAAGAGTCCGAAAGGTCTTCGATATGACCTACAAAGTAGTCTTCACAAAATGTATGGAATGTCAATTCAGTTATCTTCCTTCCAAGGGAAGCTATTCCAACTAGAATGTCATCTGGGATACATGCTACTTTACAGCGGCATTTTACCAAATGTTCAATCATGACAGCCTTCACCGGATGTTCAAAGCAGCGAAAGGACTCCTTCTCCAATGTACAGGCACCACATGCCGACTCCCACTGCTGGCTTTCTGTTAAGATCAGTTTGCATTTTCCTTCAAAAAGTTGATTAGTGAATTCCACATTCAAAATATTATGCAAATCATCACCTGAAACTCTTTGTGGCCACAAACTGTAGTAGCCTTGCATGAAATCTTGTGAGCAGTTACTGTCCTGTGCTAACTGTTCCAACAGATTCATAAAAGCCTTAACAACCACATCTTTTATCAGCAATTTGTTCCAGCTGTTTTCTATGCTTTTGTCACTAACATCAGACAAGTGACGTCTGTCTTTACTGATATCAAAAGTACCATTTACGAGAAACTTCACATTTGTAGTGATAGGAAGAGGAAGGAAACAGAACAACTGCCCAATCACAGGTTGAGGAATGAATGCTGAACCATGTCTCTTCACAGGAACAGCTATTTCTGCAAACGGTACCAATCCCTTCTTCATCACTTCTTCGGATTTCGACAGCTTCAGACAATCTCCTACCCCAAGTGCAGAGCTGGTGAGCCATGTACAGCTACTTGTACCTTCATTCTCTCTTGTCAAATCAATCTCAAAATATGTTGTACACTGGGTTGAGAACAGGTCAGGTTGACCCGAATGTTTTGCATACAGTTGACGCAACTCCTCTCTTCTACGATCTACAGCATGCTTAATAACTGTCATGCGTGGCTTTAAGGTGCTCAGATCCGAGTGTGGGAGAACTTCATATAATTCTACAGTATTCACATGAGTTAGGAACACCAGCAATTTCTCTGCTTCTTCAAACAGAACTTGGGTCAATTCATTAGAACTCTCTTGAGTAAACGTTTCCTTAGATATTTCACTGGTTTGTGCTGTGCTCTCATTTCGGAATGGAAATCGAAACAAAGTACCATGGAACTCTTCTCCATTTAAACAGCTACACCCAAACACTCCCTCATAAACTTGCATTTGATCTCGAAACAAATTATTGAGATCAGAACTTTCAGCAATGAAGTCTACAAAGAGGCCTGGACTTTCTCCGTCCATAACATCTTTAATATACTTCTTGTGAGGGTCAAAGATGGTTAGCTGGCCTCTACTAACAAAACTGGGAAGGTCTGTCAAATGGTAAGTGGCACAAAATCCAAGACCAAATCGTCCAATCTTCGTTGCATCCCCTTTCTTTGTGGCTCCCCCTAGCTCACAGATATTCTTGAAGTCCTCATCACTGAATACACTGTTGTTGTAGGCATACAGTGCTGGTCCTTGCCAGTGTCGCATTTCAGGTGCAAAGAGTGTGTCTGTTGGATGCTGTCTCCAGTCAATCAGGAACTTCACTTCAGTGGCTCCAGCATCATCGGCGTTCTGTATCAGTTCCTTGAACACATCAATATTGTCCTTGTAGTCGTCGATGATACCTTTTAGTCTTCTTGTCAGAGGTTCACCTTGGCCACTCCTTTTAAAGATGATTTTCTTGGGAGCTAATAGCTTTGTGGTTACCGGGGCAACACCAAAATATCTTGCCAGCTCCCCTGTCACCTTAGAATGCACAAACTCAAAGCGATCTTTTAGCTTCTCCTTCTTGGCACCCCAGTCCCTATCATCAAACACACACTCCTGTGGAGTAAGAAGCTTTCCACTTTCGGTTGGGAGAACAACGGTTACCTTTCTTTCATCCTTAGCCTTGAAAAAGTCCAGTATTTTAATAACAATCTCAATTTCAGTGTTGCTAATGTTTCTGCTCGATTTCTTCATCTGCGAATGAATCTCTTCCAGGATACTTGTAGCATCACCAACATCAATCATGCTTTTGACTTTTAAACACTCCCACAATGAATGATAGCTGTGCAAACATTCTAAATCGTTGGCAGTTCTCCAGTAGGGGCTAAGAGATATCGTGGAAAATTGTTCAGGTAGACGACGTGATACTCGATTCAAATGCATAAATTTACATATTTTTCTGTCCCAAACGATTGGATGATTTGCCAGCATGTCTTGAATGACTTGTCCATGGTTTTGTGAATGATCATCAATAAACTTGTAAATCTCATATACTGTGGCATTGATCATTTCAAAATCATCATTGGGCATCTCGCCTTGCTGATCAGCAGACCAATCCACCAAACAGAGAAGATGCCTCAAAACTACATCAAGGGGTATGTCTCTTTTGAAAGGCAAATAGTCACCTGTCTGAAAAAGGTTAATGTCATCTGAGAGCAGTGGATACTGACTGAAAACTAATTTCACATTGCTACTCTTTGGTAGGTAAAGGTCCCCAGGAGCTACAAATGTGCCTTCCCTTGAGCACCATGGGACAGTCAAGGCGGCAGGCCTGTTCTTGATGGGTAAGAATGGGACAGAATGCAGCATTTCAGCTATCTCCTTTGGTTTGCTGTGATTAGAGAGGTACAAGAGTACAGCTTTGCTCCTTGCCATGGCTTTGTTGATATCACAGATACATACGATACTTTGAGCTCTGTTCACAATGTCCTTGCCTTCCAATGAATGTACAGTCCTCTTCATTCCCAGTGAGTGAAGTGCTGTGACCAGTGGCTCCCCAGAGTAGTCCTCTGTTGGAAATACCTCGTCTTCAATACCGTACAATTCACACAAGGTAGGATCATTCCGGTCTATCAACTCACAGGGCATTCGAAAATTTCCTGAGGGTAAAGTTGGGATACATGATAAGCCTCTTAAACCCTCTTTTAGCCACGGTTGTTTAGAACTGATATCCAGCATTATATACTTCAGAACTGGTTCAATGTCACTGTATATGCTAGAGTCACCCTTTCTCAACTGGCGAATGGAACGGAACAAAGCTTCCTCACAGAAATATTTGAATGTTATTTTTGTCAAGAGATTGCAGTGAGAAATACATTCTGGAAGGTTGGCAACAGTAACATTTGATGCAAGCAAAATCTTGACAATACAAGGTAATAAATGAACTAGCTGCTGATGTAAGAGGGATTCATCTAGAACAGAAACACAATCCATGGCCATCCAGGTTTTTCTCTCGGTGAATACTAGTTTCTTCCTGGAATCAAAAGCTCGCTGAAAGAAGGAATCATGTGGAATCCACAGCTCATAGTATTGCTTTAGGATACCCTCTGTAACAGTCACACTCGCTGTGGTCCAGTGTGATGTAAACCAGTGCAAAATGGCTGCTAACATGTTCATTACTTCATTCTCAATTTGTTCAATTGTCAAGATGTCTTCTTTTGACTGGGCACTTATGCGTCTTTGTCCATGTTTGATGTCAAGTGAATTCACAATGTTCACAGCAAACTTCCATGCATTAGGAAACAAGGGTGGTTGAATAATGTCAAGAGGGAGGAAAGAACTCCATGACCCTTGTCCAATGGATCGAGGTACCCAGATACTCTGCTCATCATACATTTTAGCAGTGGAGGGAACAGCTATAGTCAACTGCTGTACAGATGGTATGTTTTCTTTTTGATTGAAGAGAATCCACCCACAGCTATGCTTTTTCTTATGATAATGAACATCTTCAGACCACTCAATCTTCACCTCTTTCGATTTCAATTCTGAATCAGTGAAAATGGGACTAGTGTTGGCATGTCTCTCAATAGTCAAAATACATTTGGGATTTGTGGCCTGCTGTGTTTCTACCTTAGGCTGTTCATAAACATCAACCTTCTTAACTTTCCTGGTAAATAGTAGCATTCTGTCAGCAAGTTGACTAATTTCCTTCACCATATCTTTAACGAAATTCTTCTCATGGACTTCCAGAACCCAATTGGATAAGTGGCTCTGAGCACTTCTTGTCCGTAGGGGCAACCTGAAAATGGTGCTGTTCAAGCGCATACCACATGTGAGCTTTTCGGCCTGTACATCAAACACTCCATCAAATGGTTTCAACTGATCGGGATAGTACATTTCAAAATCGTGTCCATTTCTTTCCAAATCAAACATAACACCAGACAAATCTGCATCATTGGGTTTCAGTTGGGTGAGATTTCGCCCATGTGGATCCAGTACCAAAAATGTCCTTCCACTAATCAACATTGGAACATCAGTGAACTTGTAAACTGAGCTGAATCCCGATGTACTGCAAGGATGTCCATGTACATTCACTCGTCTTGCACTTGCATACCCTAATCTACAGATATTACGGACATCCTCATCACTGAATACACTGTTGTTGTAGGCATACAGTGCTGGTCCTTGCCAGTGTCTCATTTCAGATGTAAAGAGGGTATCTGTTGGATGCTGTCTCCAGTCAATCAGGAACTTCACTTCTGTAGCACCAGCATCATCGGCATTCTGTATCAGTTCCTTTAACACATCCAATGTGCTTGTATACTTTGACATATGCTCTCTGATGGCTTGCAGTGGGGATGTAGCAAGATCGCTGCAGCAAAATTGAATCTTCTGAGGGTTACCTAGCACTTCAGAAAGACTACGTGCTCCAAAATGTAACGCTTGGTTGTTTGGTACACGTGAGTGCACAACTGAAAAGGAATTCACAATGTTAGGGTGCCGCATGACCCATTCACGGTTGTCATAAAAGCACTCTTTTGCACATTCCAGCTTCTGCTGTGCATTAGGTAGGAGAATTGTGCCTAGTGGAAGATCTTCTGGTGTGGATGACAAGTGAGTGAGGATTTTCAGACATGTGTCCAAGGAAGTAGTTGTCAATGCACCTTTAGTCTGCATTTCATGCAGAACAGTAACATAGTCTGTAGGAAGAAATGTCTCCTTTATTTCAGAGGCCTCCCAAAGAATTCTAAACTTGTCCATTCTTTTGAAATCAGAGATACAATATCGATATGGTATCAATGATATAGGTGCTTTTAGGGCAATTTTCTGTATATCTATAAACCTTCCTTCATCTTCATTCCACACTCGAGTAACATTGGTTCTGATAGATGTAGTTTGGAGAAAGCTTTGGATGCAATTGTATATTTTCAGTATGGTATGTGATACATCCGTCACTCTGATGCCTGAGGATTCAGACACGATAGTGGCCACATGTTGTAGATGCTGGTGAACATCAGCGGATGTCACTTGCTGGCAGACACTAACTCCGTCAAGCAGACCTTTGTAACTTGATGATGGTAGAGGATGTACAGACCCAACAAGATAAGGGAGATCTGACGGCAAGACCACACTTTGCTGTAAAGGAACGCAGACTTGAGATAGACACAATGGCTGGTCTTTGCATTCGGAACCTTTCCAGTTACCGATGTACTGTTTTGGAGGTTTGGTTTGGCAATATATGAAACATATATCTTGTAAAGTCCCCCAAATTCCACTCTTCAATTTGTCCTGAGATTTGGCTACAGCAACGACTATATTCTCTGAGATTTTCCTAACATCACATGATCCATTCTGTTTGGCAATCCAAAGTGCTCTCTCTTTCATGAAGTCAGCAAAGATTTGTGGATCAGAGCTAATGCTTTCCCAAGTTTGTAAGCCAAGCCACTTCAATTTCTTCAAGAACAGGTTGTAGTCAGGATGAGGGAACACGGTGTGCTCACCCTCCACAAAGAACAAAGACAGCCTTTGGTCACTTCTATCCATGAGTTCTCTTGGGAAGTAGTGACCACCTACCATGGACGTAACTAGTTGTGTATTGGAAAGGCTTGATATCAAGTCCTCATCATCTTCCATGGTATGCTGTAGTATCCACAAGGCAATATCTTTTTCAATGTATCTGTTTTGTGTAGTATTCACTGGAAGGTGACTTAATATGTAGTCTGTGATCAGCTGCTTTTCTCTGAGAGGTTTACGACCTAGAAGAGCAGCATAGCTGTCCGATTCCTCATCTTTGGTGATCAGTACAGGGAGTGGTAGTTGTACGTTAGGAGGAAGGACAACGTCAGGTGACAAGAATATCACTGAATTTGGGCAACTGATTGGAGTCTGTTTAGCATTTTCCACTGGAGCAATGGGGTAAGTTTGACAGCTGTGTATGGGTAATGACCTCAAAAATTTAACGTCATCTTCACTTGCAGTTTTTATACATTGGAAGAGAAATTCCCTCAGTGTGCTTCGCTCCGTGTTGTCCAGTTGTATGTTGATGGAATCAATTTGAAATGCATCACAATTTAGGGTCTGTAGTAGTGTTTGAGGAGTAAGTGATGGCAGAAGTCCAGATAGCAGGGGTTGAACTGCCATTAGATCTGAGATGCATTTTGAGTGTTCAACAATGCAAAAACCAAGCTTTTCAACAATGCTTGGGATTGTCGTGCTGCTGGAAGAATCCTTGTCACAGTAAAATACATTTTGATTGTCTCCCGCACTCAAGGGTAGGAGCACATTCTCTACGCTATCTACATCCAGTGAATGCACAGGTATGAGTGGTAGTCCATCGGCATTCTGTATAACTACCATCTGGTTTGGCTGTGCATTGTCCATTTCCTGCTTTGCTATCCATATCCAGACTTTGAGCAACCAATCTATTGGAGGGTGGCCATCTTTTCCAGCATTCCATGCAACTTTGCCAGCTGCAGCACACCAGGTGAGCATGGACTCCTTTAGGAGGTCAGGAAACATTACATCACGATCTATCATGGAAATGTTGAAATTTCCTGTATCTGCGATGGCAATCAACATGTCAAGGACATCACTACTTGGCTCACTGGACACAATACGCTCCTCCAAACCAAAAAGAATGTACCCAGTGTTATCATCCAGTGATCTATGTATGATGTAGAGTTGCATTTCGTCTTCATTTCTGTGCATCAGAAAATGAGGTTCTATCCTGCCTAGAGTAGGAATGACAGGAAGACCAATAAGATTGTCAAAATGGTCAATCCCTTTGTCTTCACAAGCATAGATGAGGAATTCTTGTAGAAGCTGACGGTCTGAGAGGCATCGTTGTACATCGTGAGCATTACATCTACTCTTGAGCAATGTGCAGACGTCTTTGGAATTGGCAATCTGAAGCACCTTATCCTCGTCGAAAGAGCTTGTAATGTGTGAGGGCAATGACACAACTGGCAATTTCAACTGAATAAGCATTGCAACAATAATGTCTGGAATATCTGAGGGCAGAATAACTGCTTCAGATGCTCGTACCCATTTCCCGCCCTCCGAGGATGTCCAAAAAACTGGAAGCTGAATCAAACTCGTGGGCAAATTGGGATACAGAGCACTCCATGTGGGATTACATTTTATCTTTTCTACAACAGGCCACCACCGGTACGGAGCATGCACATCTGCTTTAGAGTATGAAAACAAAATACTCTTTATTGCAATGAAGAAGGCATAGGTTGGGATGAGCAAACCTTTCACCAACTGTTCATTCCACTTTGCATCGTTTCCTTTGACGTCACGACCAGGCCATTTGATACCGCGTTGATTACTGTCTACACTGAAATACCCATGAATATTCACAGGAAGACCATCTATATCATTGGGTAGGGGAAGGAAACAAAAAATGTATCCTTTTTGCATGCTCTCTTCAAAATCAGCTCCATCAACTACATTAAAATGATGTTTATCTTTCAGCTGCACAAAAAACTGGTACATTTCAGTAGGTGTACTGAAAGGAACAACACAAGGAGGGATACTAAGTTTCGCAGGCACCTTTGTAGCAAGGCCAATCCATGGGGCAACTTTCAGCTCCTGTGACACTTTCTTCATATGTGAATCACTGAATCCTATGGTGTTGCATATGAGCCAAGTGCATGTCTGAGGGTCAGTAGGGCCAAATTCGGAACGCACAACATTACAGGTGAGTAAACGTGTTTCTGACTGCTGGCGCCTATGCAATAGTGATTTTGCCCATTGCTGCATACTTTTAACATTCTCAATGGAATCTTCAGCTATTGACACAGAGAATGTACGTTTTGGCTGTGAATCCTCCCATACATATAGCTCAATTGAAGTCAGGTGCTTCAGGAACAGAAGCATACGTTCAGCTTCGAATTTAAAGGAATCATAGAGTTTGAAAGTAACATCAGTCTCTGTGTATATCGTTTTGGACAGTTCTGATTTCAAACTAGATGAATGGGTACGAAATGGGAATCGAAACAATGTGCCTTTAAATTCTTCTGTAGTGGTATCAAATCCGAATAAGTTGTTGAATAAACCAGCGTGGTCAATATATTCACAAAATTCATTTATTTTGAACAGTTTTCCCCCCTCCACTTCCCCACCTTCTTTAATTTCATATATGTGGTGCCTGTGTGGATCTAATATTCCCACATACTTTCCACTCACAATAACCGGTAAATCTGCAGAAAGGAAAAAAAATCCCACCTTAAACAACATGAC
>CAUJGJ010000083.1:1029100-1036600 GCA_963170055.1 Halisarca cf. caerulea
CCCTTATAATCCGCCCCCTATAATCTGCCCCCCTAAATCCGCCCTATAGTTTTGAAAAGTGAATTATATGCATGCACTAGCTGAGTTCAAACCTCGTTAATCCACTAACCCTACTAATCCACCATAAAACTGCCATTCCCAATTGCATGTGGCAGATTAAAGAGGTTTCACTGCAAATACCCTGTGAAAATAATAATAGTATCGTTTGGAAGGACCCTGTTGGCAAAGGTGGCTGCAGTGTTGGGGTCGTTACTTCTGAAAAGTAATCTCGTTACATATTACAATGAACACTTGCAATGCGTTACATGCGTTACAGTTACATATTATTCAATAATGTAACTAGTAATAATATTACAGATTACATTTGCTCCTGTAAACTACCCCCAAGTTGCATCCCAGTGAAAATTTTAACCCTCCTAAATGTGAGCATAAGCGCTAGCACAGTGTGTAGGAACATTCGTGAAACAAATGTAGTAGGTTTCACAACCAAGACAATATCTGCTGGTATACTGCAGATGTAGTGCAGCCCAGAGCACTAATAATGTGACCATCTAACTAACAATTAATTCTGTGGCCTCCTTGATGACAGAAGCTCTGCTTTTCCTTATATAACCATTATTGTAGCCACAAACTTACTCAGTTTTATAATTTCGTAATGCATTACTTTCACCACAGAGCTAATTGTAATATATTACTAGTTGCAAGACAGGTATTTAGTTATATTACTTAATTCCTGCAAAAGTAATATATTACGTAATACATTACTTCGGTATTTAGTTACCCCCAACACTAGTGGCTATTAGGGTACCTTAATAATATTATGCTTCATACAATAGACAGGGTAGAGCGGTCTGCGTAAGATCGGTGTTAGCATGAATCACATTAGGAAATGGAGCTCCAAAATCTTCATACTACTCAGCACTAGATTCACTCCACAATAGACCCACTGTGTGCTAGCATACAGTAAGTCAATCCTTTATGCAAAAATATGACATGCTTAGCAACAGTGAAAATCATAAACCAACATGAACTGACAAATTCATGGCCAATGGCTGCACTTGTTGCACTGATCAAAAGTTGCACAAGAATGTCATGACAATTGTGGATCATGTTTGTGTTCAACTCGAAATATGTTAATTTTGTAGATGTTTGTGAAAAAAGGCACATTTTGAAGGGCGTATACTGATGTTTGAAGGTCCCGATTCTTACAACTGGAATTTGCCATCTAATGTTTCTGTGGTACTAATTATAAGGAATGTGATCATATTACAACACCTTTGTGAGCTAAATCGTGTAATTTGCGTGACCAAAGGCTGACTATAGCTAGTTGTGATGTGCTGGTGAATGCTCTTCTAAAAAATGGATCCAAACAAGTGTTAGTGCTGAACGACAGTTAAAGTTTGTGTATTATTGTGAATTGTCAGGTTAGGTATACTCGACGTGTATTTTTAGAGTGAATGCCCTGAAAATGCTTGTGTACGGTATACAATGAACTAAGCAAACAGTGTGATCACTCGCAATATAGCTCAAATATTTACAAATGGACTGTTTGCTAGGCTTATCAGCAATTTGTGCCTTACAACAAGTGATCTGAAAGGTATTCTAATTGGGCATTACCGCTTACAAAAACGCACAAGGGATACCCAACTTATAACCTTGCACTATCAGAATCCGTTGAACCACAATAATAGTTGCCTGTTGGATTGTTGGAGTTGGGGACAAGCTACTGCTGTTATACAAATTGAGAGATGAATACAAACGTGCAATCTAAGCCAGGTTGCAGCTTCTGTGAAGACGCCCTATTTGTGACGTGATGCAATGTATATGCTAAAGTCACCTGACATTGCTGTGACCAAGAGTAGAAGGAGGATATTTGTAAGAGTGAAATTTCCTTTCAAAACATGGAGATGTAAGCATTTCACCAGAGCCTCATGAATTTGCAAGCTTGTTAACAAAGGGTAAACCTAACTTCTCACTGTAGGGCCACGTAAAAGCTTGTTCCTTTCGTTTTATGAACATGTGTTTGTAAAATATTTCTCCATTGCAAAAAGAACAGAAATACATACAGTCAAAGTCAGAAATACATGTAGTCATGAACCTCTAAGTTAGTTATAACATTGGACCAGGCCTTAATATACTAACCTACTAAGTAAACTCGAATGTTAAAGATATCAAATAACCTGCACTGATATCTTGGTTTTCACCTACCAGTGATGTGATGTACTGACTGAAAACCTATTCCAAATCGTCCCACTTTTAAAATATCTTCTGCCTTCCGGCTTTGTGACAGATCTCCTATACTCTCCCAGTCATCAGCTGTAAACAGAGCATCATTGTATGCAATCAAAGCAGGCTCTTGCATCGGATGAAGAGAAGGTTTCCACAGATGATTGGTAGGATGTTTGCGGGGATCAACTAAGAACTTCACACAACTCGCTCCAGCATCATCTGCATTCTGAATCAGCTCCTATTCCATAATTAACAGAGAATAAACTATCATGCATGCCCCTTATAACATCTGTACTCAAATTTTCACAGAATGAAACTTTTGAAGTTTTAGTGGTTTGGGAGCTATATGTGTGAAAATTTAGCTCGGGCTCTTGTACAATGACCAAAATGACCATCAAAGGAACATGCAGTGTTCATTGCAAAGCACTGCAGCACTTTGCTCTATTCTCTACTGGCTTTTGTCTGCAAAGAGAAACGTAAGATGAAAATAGAAAAAGGCTGTGTGTAATAAGAGGTCAGAATAAAGGGGAATTCCCAGAATTAATCAGACTTCGAATATCAGTGATCTGCAGAACTTTCATCCCATGAATATTTGAGTGCATACTGTATATATAACAGCTGCCTGTATGGTGTTAACTCTAGATCTTTTGCCTTAATTATGTGACTGTGTACAGGGCTCCATTTAGAAACCAAGGGGGGGGGGGGGGGAGAAGCATCCTTGCAAAGGAATGGGGGGGGGGGTAGGGGCGAAGCCACGTATCCATGTGTTTAATAACTGAGGATATTTTCCCAAAGGGTACATTTGGTACATTTTAGGGGACTATTTTGACTACAGTGTATTATTCAATGTGATCAGAATAGTCCCCTAAAATGTTATGAAATGTTATGTTTTAGGAAGCAGCTGGAAAGCAATATACTAGCAGCAAACACAGTACACACTTTAATTTTGGCTTTATGTTCATGATTGCACAGATTGGTAGTGTGGTGTCCTAGTAACCGGCATCTAAGCAACAATTGCTACAGCAACTATTTCCATGGTAACACCTATTGTTTTGTGTCTTGTGAACATCATGGCTGTCACAATGAGTATTTAAGTGTTCAGAGAAACATTTTAGTTGTCTCAGTTATATTTAAAGTCAATTCATGATTAGTGACTGCTCTGAAGTGTGAATCTGCTATTTAAGAGACTCCTGGTTGCACTTGCGACATAACATTTTGGCGACGAGGATGGGATGCAGAGTTTTTGGGTATGTGGGTCCTTTTAAAGCAGAGAAGGAAGATTGGACCGAGTATGCTGAACGCCTGGAATGCTTTTTTAGTGCTTAATAACCTCCAAGGTGATAAGAAGAAAGCTGTCTTCCTTTCAATGATTGGATCAGCTTCATACAAGTTGTTAAGAAGTCTCATTTCCCCACAGAAGCCAGGAGAGGAGGACTATGACAACTTAGTGGCGGCACTTAAACAGCATTACTGTCCGAAGCCATCTGAAATTGCAGAGATATAAGTTCAACAGTCATGTCCAGGGAACACCAGAGGGAATGGAACCACTGCACTTGTGCATGCAATGCCCATAACTTCCCAGCTAAGCCGTCTATTGCACAGTATGTATCACAGCTAAGGGCCTTAGCCGAACAGTGCAATTTTGGTCGAAGAGATGCTACACAATAGGCTGGTATGTGGAGTCAAAGACACCACAATGCAGAGGAAGCTATATACTAGTGGAGCCAGACCTCACACTGACGAAATCTGTAGACATTGCGCTAGCCCTGGAATGTGCGGTGAGAGATGCTGAGACCAATGGAGAATCTGGTAGTAAGATTCATCAGGTTAAGGCAAATCATAAGCCCAAAGCAAGTCAAGGGGCCAAAGTTGAAGCTTCACTTACATGTTACCGATGTGGATTCCGCTCCCATAAAGCATCTGAATGCAAGTTTAAAGAATTCACTTGTCATCGATGTGGGAAGAAAGGCCACATCAAGAGAGCTTGTAGATCACCGCAGTCACCACAGAAGAAAAAGTCGATGGTAAAGCACATCTCTGAGACATTGCCTACTGATGAGTCAATTCAGCCCTCTGAATATGAGTTGTATAAAGTAACGAGTGGAACCTCGGGACATAAGCCATTTGAAGTAGAGCTTGAATTGGATGGACATCCTGTCATCATGGAAATAGATACCGGTGCTTCAAAGTCTGTGATACCTTGGAAGGTGTACAAAGAGAAGTTCAGCAAGAAGCCTTTAGAAGAGACCTCGTTGCAACTGAAGACCTATGATGGCCAGCTCTTGGAAGTGAAAGGTACCATCATTGTACAAGTTGTCCAAGGCACCTCCAAGGCTTTGCTGCCCCTAATTGTGGTTAATAGTTCTGGACCAAGTCTTTTGGGAAGGGATTGGCTGAAATCCCTATAGTTGAACTGGAAGCAGACCCATTAACTGAGAGAAAGTGTAAGGCTAGCTGGAAGCTACCCTTGACAAGTTTCAGCAAGTCAGAGTTAGGTACGTTGAGAGATTACGAGGCTAAATTGTATGTATCTGATGATGCCTGTCCCAAGTTTTGCAGAGCTTGTCCTGTTCCTCTATATATGAAACCCATGGTGGAGAAAGAGTTGCATGGAAAGATTGGTGGAACAAGGCATCTGAGTCCTGTCGAATTTGCTGAATGGGCTGCACCAATTTTTCCTGTTCTAAAGAGTGATAAGCAGTCAGTGCAAATTTGTGGAGATTTTAAGTTAACAGTCAACCAAGTGGCTAAGTTGAATTGTTATCCAATTCGAAAAGCAGATGATTTGTTGGCAAATCTGGCTGTTGGAGTCTCCTTTACAAAGTTGGATCTTAGTCAAGCTTACCAGCAAGTTTGTCTTGATGAAGAATCCAAAAAGTTAGTTGTCGTCAATACCCACAAGGGTTTTTTTCAGTTTAATAGGCTCCCATATGGTGTATCCTCAGCTCCCGGTATTTTTCAGAGGATTAAGGAGTCTCTCCAGCACCGGTATTTTTCAGAGGATTAAGGAGTCTCTCCTGCAGGGTATTCCCCATACTGTTGTATTCCTGGACGACATCCTCATTACTGGTGATTCCGAAGAGAGTCATTTGTCCAAGCTGCAAGAAGTGCTGCAACGGGTATCCAATGTGGGTTTACGTCTGCAGAAGAAGAAGTGTATCTTTCTAGCACCAGAGGTCGAGTATCTGGGTCATAAGATTGATGAAAAAGGCATACACCCTCTGTCTCATAAGGTAGAAGCAATCCATGCAGCATCCACCCCAAATGATGTCACGCAGCTGAAGTCTTACTTGGGGCATATAACATAATATGGGAAGTTTTTACCAAACCTTTCCACGACCTTGGCCCCTTGTACCAATTGCTGAAGAAGTCCACACCTTGGAAATGGGCTGAGGCAGAAGAGAAGGCTTTTCAGGAGTCTAAAGATGCATTGTCTTCATCTAGTGTGTTAGGAGCTCACTTTGGCATGTGATGCTTCCTCCTATGGATTTGGAGCTGTCCTATCACACAAAATGGCAGATGGTTCTGAAAAACCAATAGCATTTGCTTCCCATACGTTGTCTGAGTCAGAGAAGAAATATTCACAAGTTAAGAAAGAAGGTCTTTCTTGTATTTTTGGTATCAAGCGCTTTTCACTGTTATCTGTTTAGATCTTTTACCCTTGTAACAGATCACAAGCCATTGCTTAGCTTATTCAATGAATCGAAAGGCATTCCATCTATCAATTATCAATCATCTATCAAGCTTCAGGAAGAATCCGTTGCTGGGCTCTGACATTATCCAACTACGATTACACTGTAAGATACAGATCATCCGCAGCACATGTAAATGCAGATGCTTTGAGTCACCTGCCCTTGGTTGTATCGCTACCCACTGAAGTTCCAATTCCCCCTGAACTGTTTTGATGATGGAAAGTTGTGATGATACTCCACTAACCGTGGCTAAAGTTAAACGGGAGACCAGTCATGATCCAACATTAGCTCGAGTATTACAATTTACTCTAAATGGCTGGCCAGAGAGCTGTCCTGACGATAGCATCAAACCGTATTGGCACCGGCATACAGAGTTGTCTACTCTGCGAGGATGCTTATTGTGGGGCAACCGAGTGGTGATACCGGAATCCTCGAGGTCCCAAGTCCTCCAGCAATTACATGAAGCTCACCCTGGTATTATCCAGATGAAGATGCTGGGAAGAATGTTCGCCTGGTGACCATGTTTTGACACAGATCTAGAAGAAGTGGACGCAGACTACGTGGATCTAGAAGAAGTGGACGCAGACTACGTTCGGCATTGGACCTAATGAAGCCTGATTTGCAGGCAAGAGTTCAACTGTATAAAGACAGAATGAAAGCCCACCAAGATCAGAAGGCCAAAGAAAGATGTTTTGAAGAGAAAGAACAAGTCTATGCAAAGAATTTTAGCCCTGTTCAGAAATGGGTTCCTGGAGAAATTACACACATGTGGGTCCCGTGTCTGCTACAATTCAGCTGGGCGATTCTGAAGTTCAGTGGAGGAGACATTTTGACCATCTCCAATCCAGAAGCTCAGCAATCCCAAAGAGCAAGCCAGATGTAGAAAGCCAAGAGGAGGAAACCCCCCGCTTCCCCAGTTGAGAACAGCGACCCCCAGACAGATTGCCATACTCCATTAAGGGGGGAGGAAATGTGGTGTCCTAGTAACCGGCATCTAAGCAACAATTGCTACAGCAACTATTTCCATAGTATCACCTATTGTTTTGTGTCTTGTGAACATCATAGCTGTCACAATGAGTATTTAAGTGTTCAGAGAAACATGTTAGTTGTCTCAGTTATAATTTGAAGTCAATTCATGATTAGTGACTGCTCTGAAGTGTGAATCTGATATTTAAGAGACTCCTGGTTGCACTTGTGACATAACAGGTAGCCTTACAGGAAAGTTTACAATTGTGGAAATTTTAGATTGGGCTATTGTGCAATGGCTAAGTGTGGCCCATCTGTGAGTATAAAAATACAAAAATATACTCACATCGAAGATCCACAAAAGTTTCACCCCACGAAAAATTAAGTGTAGCTTATACAGTAATCTTCACTGAATCAGATGCTTATTTGAGTACATGCATAGTTTGCATATTAACAGCAACTCGGGTTGGTTGGGAACTACATGTGATCGTGTGTTGTACGCCATTTTTGAGCACGTGACTGACCCAATCATACACACTGGCGGCAGTTTAGAAAAGTAATTTTCATAATTATTGTACATAACTAGTACTGTGATCACTGATCATGGTGTGTG
>CAUJGJ010000083.1:1039100-1046600 GCA_963170055.1 Halisarca cf. caerulea
TCAAGTTTTGTGCTGCAATAATTAAATTTTGTTAGTGATACAAAAATATTGCCTGACCAAAGAAAAGTAGCTTTCTACGGCCTTGACTTGGGGACATGTCGGGAATGGAACAGATTGAGAATCAAGTTGCCCCACAGTAAAAATTTTAGTTGTACCTATCGCGATCTAATTCCCAGAACATGGCTCCTCTACACAACCGCTTAGCAGAGTGGATTTTTGAAAGAACTTCAGTCAATAGAGAAGTCTCTCCTTTACTGTTTGTCACAAGGCTGTCACGCAATAGAATCGTGATGTAACCAAACAAAGGTTTCGATGGTGAAATCAATACTTCTTCTAACACAAACGCATAACCCCAAGAGCGCTTCAAACGCACTCTAAGTGCAGACCAATTAATGATATCCGATACAATTTTCCTCTGTTTGAGAGCAAGAAGGCCTAAAATGGAATTTCTTTCAGGCAACTTCATAAGCTCTACATGTGACTAACGTGTGCATTTTAGTAAAACGAGTTATTATTCAATGAAATTCCTTCGTAAACCACACAATGCCCCTCGGTTTCCGGAAAAAGGACATGCTATACCTACGATACTGATTCATGCATGTAACCCCCCTGACATATGGTAACAGCATAGCCTCTTATCTAGCATTAGAGGTCAAAGCATAGACCCTATGGTTAAATCATGCATCACAAGGAGCACAGAATACCTCAGGCTTGCCCAAAACAAACATGTACCAATAGAATGGAACACAGTTTACATTTAGAGTTTAGCTTGTTCACTCTGGTTTGAGAGTGAAGAGCACTCCCATAATAAGAGTGAAGTCACACCACACCTGCATGGGGTGAGGGTCAACCTCAAAACTGGTGTGTTCATATAGCCAATAATTCACACCCATTCTTGGTGTGAACGTTACTACATATTTCTAACAGTACACGTATATGCACAAAGTCTTGTACATCAAGCAGAGTAACGTTCACACATTACCAAAACAATGATCACACACACACACACACACACACACACACACACACACACACACACACACACACACACACACACACACACACACACACACACACCACACACACATGCGCGCGCACACACACCACACACACATGCGCGCACACACACTATTTGCACACCTGTCTTTTGTTGTATGTGAAGAATATCTGTAGTCTCACTTGACTGCCCCAACCTTCCAAAGTGGCTGGATTTGACCTCTTTGTGTGGTGCAGTTTCTATTGTGGGGAGTGTAGCCATAAACTAACACATTCAACTGTATCCTATCCTCTTGTAATCAGATCTGCCCATATATATATACCAGGTCTAGAGTCATAAGAGAAGCATGCAAGCGTGCAAACAGCTATTATAGCAAAGCAAATTGCTTTATGTTCTGTATTACTGTCTATAGTGCTGAAGATATACCAATTCAGAATGACATAGACCGTCTGCACCAGAGATTGGTATAGATCCTCAACGGATGAGAGATGCAGAATTTCTCAATAAAACTAGTCACAATCGTGCAATGACCTTCTGCAGCAGATTCTGGTGGATCCTCAAGCCAGTTTGTTTTTTCCTCCTTCTCGTAATCAGTTTCTTCTGATTCCCCATGGCTGTGGATGTCTGGATCCAAAGTATCTACAGTGCTGATATAAGGAGTAGCCATTATACTATTATTTGTATGGACTATCCATTATACTATTACTTGCTGTCAAATGTATGTTAACCATCGGTTAAGCGAGGTTAATGGACATGATGGCGCCCCAAGCAGTGGTACAGTTATTAGTCTTACCCTTAACTGGGACAGTCACAATTAGAGTATGGTGTTAGATGCAGCCGGGGTGTTTAATGGCATTCATATCATCACGTGGGGTCACCCGCAAACGATGCACAAACCTCGTATGCTGATGCTCGCCAAGCATACATAGCCCTTATTTTAGCGCCCATAGCAACATCCCTTTGACATTGTCAAAAAGACTCCCATCCTCCCTCTCAGCTCCAGGGGGTGGCACTACCAGTTCATCCAGGGTACCAATATACATGTGCTCTTGACCCTGTATATTTATGCACCTCACATTGTCAGTTACATACATGGTCTCTTTAGTCCGCCTCTCTCACAGATGGCCTGTGCCAAAAGTGCAACTATTCTACCCAGTTATGTGCGGGCATCTGGTTCCCTGCCTAGCCCTGAGGTGACACCACCCTCCATTGATCGGCAGCATCAATGTGATCAGGCTCCAAGGGTATGCGGTACAGTTGTGGGTTTCCATTTCATCCCCCAAAGCATGCGGGTTTATGATCACAATGAATGATGTCAAAGGTAATATACCCTATGAATCTACTTTGATAAATCAGGCGGATAGGTTCTTTGATGGATTCCCATTTCGGAAAACATATCAGTAGCATTAACAATAGCAACATCCTGATTCCTTGTCATAGCTGTGCTTTGACAGCACCACACTTCAAATCTGCCTGGTGCTCATCCCATAAGGGTAAGGACATCATTCATAGGAGTCAATCATCTAGTGTAGCCCCCCTTTCCTGAGCAGGTGAGGGGCTTAGCCTATACTGCATACCCTGGCCTTCCTCCAGCTTTAAAGCACCTTTGGCAGGGATTTTTCTAGAAAAAATGCCAGGGGGGCATATTGAAACTTTCTACACTTTAGGGGGGGGGGGGGGGTAACCATGTATCCATGTTGTGCATGATGTTACAGTCAGCAAAATTGTAGCAATGAATCAGAAACTGTACTGCAAATAGGATACCGCATTCACTCTAAAAATTTATCACACCCAGTTTACGGAAAATTTCGTCTTTCTATCAGAATAATCCTAGAATTCCAACTTTCAGTGAAGGTTGATGCACCATTTAGATCCTCTAGCATACTTCAACCAAAAGAAATCAGCAAAGAAAGCCAAAATGTGTGCAAGTGGAATATATATATATATATATTATTCCTTCCTTAACAAAAGATAAAAGAAAACATCGTAGTTGTTTGCATTGGTGAGGCTCTGTGTCTACAAGAAATAAGTACACCCGCTGTACCGTATGAGTGAATTTGCTGAGTACGTACTGCAGGGAAGATGACAAAATACTAGATCAATTTTGCATGTCATGTCACATGATGGAAATTGGAATGGCCCTAAATTCAATAGGGTTAGAATACAAATACAACAAAAAATTGTGGCCTGACAAAAATTAGAATGATGGTTTTTTTAGAGAAAATACGCTAATTAAGAGATACAGAAGTTTACAACTTTAAGGCAAAGCTGATAAAGAACTAGAACAAATAGTGGACAGTTGGAACTGAGAATCTAGGCGAATCTGTGTTTAAAATTAATCAGCGTTTATCTGTTGTATTACTAGGTATAATAATATTATTGTATGAATTATAATTTTAATCATTGATAACAAAATTTATATCACTGATCATGATCTATCTCTGGGGGGGGGGATTCAGAACAACCCCCCCTGCCCCCTCTAAAAACAAGCGATTCGAGTTTAAAAAACTCGTGGGCCACCTACGGCCCTGGAAACTCGAATCGCTTGGAAATTGTTGTTATTCACAAAACTAACGCTTCGAAGATCTCTTCAGCTTTAAAAGACTCTTCGCGGATCGAATTATAGCCGAGAATTTAGTACTGCCTTAACGTCCGCCATGTTGTTGACACATATATATATATATATATATATATATATATATATATATATATATATATATATATATATATATATATATATATATAGACATCGTTACGGACCTTACGGACACTTCCGGTGAAAGTAAAAACAATATAGGGGTCGCCAGAAAACCCTACTTTGGGGCTATAAGCCACAAGGAATTTATGCCTTACGCAGGTATGTTATGTCTGATTTCTGGACATGAAACAAAATGGCGGACATCTTCGAGGTACTGTAAGTTTCCCTTCGTTCCTCATCCAAATGTAAGTAGACTTTCTGAAAATAGTCAAGAAGGTATCTGCCATATATATACTTAGCTTCGGAAGCGACAAAGACTAGTTTTAACCTCTGCAAGTTGTCTATCACAGCAGGCCCCATGCACTCACTGGTGCACCTCCTTTTACAAATCTCCGGATCCACCTGTGTTCAATAATCTATGTTGTCCATGTGATTTCACAATCATGTAGCAGACATCAATATTACTAGTTGTGAACAAAGTTCAAAACCTCACTAAATTAATTGGAATTTGGAATGGATGTGGGAATTGCAGCCGTAGCTAGCTGTAATGGCAGTTGAAAATGGTGGGCAGTATATGACGAATACTCCGACTTCCCGGAAAGAACGCCATTCTACATACTTGCATGGTGAAGTAATTCAGACAACACTCTAGCTGCTGATTATATTGATCTATGTCCACATTGAGTATTGAGGTAGTTAAGACCCGGGAATTGCAAGTGTTGTGAGTGTGAATGGACCATGAACTTTAATCAAGTAGCTTGATTTTCGGTCGAATTTATGCATCAACTTGTACCGCACACTTATGTAAGTCTTTTACTGTGCAATATCTGTTAATTGCATTCTATTTTGACCAAAGACACATTTTCGGGGGCTTTGTAGACTTTAATGGCCGATAATGTGTGGGTGATTGAGTTCTTCTGTCAATACTAGCGACTGAATCAATTAACCTCGCTAAACCGCTCGGTAATAAGCACAATGTCTTAGACTAGCAAACTGTACCTCATTTTTTTTACTGCTTCTTTTGAAGGAGAATGCAAGGAACCCTATGGCATTGTAGAAGATCAATAATGCACATACTACAGTACAATGATCCTAATATATAGTATCGATTAGCAAGCATACTTACCTTTTGGTAAGTAATAGATTCAAAATCGATTAGAGCCAGAAACAGGCATGAAAATTCCTAAAAAAGGAGTATTAATAATAAGAAAGTCCAAAGTTTTCATTATAAAACGTACTTACCATGATATACATAATAGCACACATGCATACACAAATTAATATCTCCATCTCTGAATGTATACGTAGGGTATACAATGTCATGTAAATATGAGTACTTAATATAGTCTATATGTACTGACCTGTGTGCTTCGGATAAAGTCCTGGTTCTGTTGGAATCCTTCTTTAATGAAGTAGGGTAGGGAATCTCCCCTCAAACACAGCTGGAACACTCCTTCAATTTCTAATTTCATTATTTTGTGTTCTTTTAGCTGCCAGAAAGCCATTTTGGCTTTGTCTTGAATGCAAAATGCTTGACTCAAAGGCATGATGAGAGCCCAAACTACAAGTATACTTCGTGTGGCCTTAGATTCTATATATTGGAATTGTTCGGGTGGAATATTGAAGCAAACACAGAGGAATTTCTTGTGCTCAAGAAGGTCAGCAACAGTGAAACTTTCGTATTCTTCATCAAAGGTTACGAATAGATTTGGCATTTGGGCTAAACCTTGTGTACCACCACACGTCAACTCATCAGCTGGTACATGCTTTGCAAGTACAAAATGGGTAAATTCACCCAATTTACGATTATAAACTTCCAGGCAATTGCTTGCTTTTTGTCCAGGCTCATAATGTGCAACAACACTCACCAAACGAATCAGCACATCTGTATTTAGCCAGCATTTCTCAACTTGAATTCTATTGAATATGTCTGACATACTCCGAGCTCCATCAATATCCACTAAGACGAGATTACTAAAAGGCCACTTGTTTGATGCCATAAAATCCCGCAACATGGGTTTCAAATATTCAAGGAAACCATTCAAAATTTCTGTAACAACTATGAGCATTTTATGAAAATCATCTTTTAGACTGCGATCAGGAGGACCTCTCCGAGACAACCTTTTACTACAGGACAATTCTGCCTTACTAACATCTAGTGCCACTACAGTACGCGACTCAACCAGATCACCATCTCCCTTGTTCATGCCTTCTGAGACGAGCTCATTCGAAGTAACTCTGGATTTTTTATGTGATGGTTGATATTCCTGGTTAAAGGTTCTTGTGTCCGTGGGATGTGCCTACATGTAGAGCATACAAACCAACTTACAAGTCAGTACTAAGTGTTGAAACAGTAAATTAACTGTTACAATTTGAATTTGAAATTGAATATACTAGACTAAATGTTACAGTAACATCATTTGCTGATTCATATCATCACCAATGATAGATTTGCAGTACCATGCTAGCTCAGCCTGATAAGTTTGCCACAAATAAAATGGCAGTCAAATGAGTGCTGGTGTATAGATACAAGGCTAGTCATGCAAGTATATATTAAATGGTTGACAGCACATGCATGCAGAAGTCTGGGCTTGATCGAAGGTATGCATGCACTCAATGACATGCAACACTATAGTCTTACTTAATAGCTTGAATTGTAATATAATTATATATAAAGTTATGTCATCCATTTGCATATGTCTCAGACCAAATACAGCAAATAAATCAGAGTTTGACTATATATTGTGTATGCTTGTGAAAAAATTAAGTTAACATACTATCTTAATGCAAAATATTACAAATTGTTGCATGCCATAGTAGTCTGAGAACACAGTACTGTTTTTTATGCCATTGTTTCCTCATTATTGTACATTGTCAAAGGAATTTCGATCAACCCGCAATTTGCATTTTTTACACACATTGTCAATCTTTTTCATGATTTACGATATATGCTGTATACTCTGCAGTGTTGCTATAATACTTACGCGCTTTCTGAGTCTGCTTCTCAGAACTTCGCACAAATATTTATGGCTGTCATGATCTTTCGACATCTTTTGTAGCATTGCGTGGACCTTCCAAAGGGTATCAGTTGTGGCACTATTCTCCAGGTGAATAAGAAAGTGGCGAGCAGCTTCCATTCTGTCGTCTTCCTTCATCATCTTGTCCCTCGTCGATCTATTTATGATACTTCGCGAATAAGCTTCGTTGATAATTTCTCTTGCGTCTAAACGGCTTGTAAAGTCGGCCCAAATGTCCTTTACAATGTCTTGAGGTTCTTCCATGTCTTTTTTATCACCATCCATTGTAGACTGCCCCCCCTAGGCCTCTTGGCTAAACCCATAGACTCTATAATACTGATACAACACCTATGGCTAAACTGTAATTACATAAATTTTATAATTGTTATACAGCTATAGCGTATGTATAATTTTAAACTACAGTTATAACAATTGTATAATTCTGATATTACCAGTAAATATTATCATCATTGAGTCAGGATAATATAATTTATATTATCCTGCATGACTCAATGATGATAATGGTACAGTGAAACCTATCTAATCTGACAACCTCCTAATCCGACATTATTCTCAGGTCCCATTGAGTGTCAGATTAGAGAGCTAGGTTTAACCATAGACCCTCTAAACTACGTAGGGACCTTAATGTGACATTAATGCCTCACCTACTCCCCGTGACTTGGCGTCTATTAGGCAGTATATGAGACCCTATAACCCTACTTCCACAACTAAACCTACAATCCTATATATCTGGGCTGACCATGCCCCCCACTACTGTGCCTCACTCT